>CAUYON010188308.1:0-13444 GCA_963573935.1 Arctocebus calabarensis
CTGCTAAACAACAATGACAATTGCAAGCAAAAAATAGCTGGGCATTGTGGCGGGTGCCTATAGTCCCAGCTACTTGGGAGGCAGAGGCAAGAGAATTGCTTAAGCCCAAGAGTTTGAGGTTGCTGTGAGCTGTGATGCCACAGCACTCTACCAACATAGTGAGACTGTCTCAAAAAAAAAAAAAAAAAAAAATGGGCTCAGCACCTGTGGCTCAACAGGCTAAGGTGCCAGCCATGTACACCTGAGCTGGTGGATTCGAATCCAGCCTGGGCCCACCAAACAACAATGATGGCTGCAACCAAAAAATGGCCAGGCGTTGTGGCGGGCGCCTGTAGTCCCAGCTACTTGGGAGGTGGAGGCAAGAGACTCGCTTGAGCCCAGGAATTGGAGTGAGCTGCGATGCCACTGCACTCTATCCAGGGTGACAGCTAGAGGCTCTGTCTTAAAAAAAAAAAAAAAGAAATGTATTAATAGCTAGGTCTTTCCAATTGCCTTCCCTAGGTGTTATCTCTCTTCCTGCTGCCACTGTGAGCACAGTTCCCTTACTGTGATTGAGGCTGACTCTTAGGTCTTTCCCAGCCACTGTACTTCCTTTCTTGTGCCTCTCACTTTGATTGCTGGTTTTGTATTGTTTTCTTGCTACTCTTTATATATGGAGGAAGATGGTAAATATGTGTTCAAGGACTCAGCAGCTCCATCATGAAGCTGCCCTTGCATGAATCTTTCTTCTGATAAAAATGTGCATGTACACACCTGCTCCCCAGGACTTAGAGGAAGTGCAGGAAGTCTTCCCACCTCACCTCTCAAATCTCCTCAAATGTCTAAGGAAAAAACAGACCAGCTGAAAACAAATAGCAAAGTCTGGTAGGGCCCATGCATGAATCTGTGAGGCTACATGTCCATAGAGAGGCCAACAGGGCTCACTCAGTACTGCCACATGCTGATGTTCTGGGGGTGGTTCTGAGCTTCCAAGTTCCCAAATGTAATGACCTGGTCCAGTTCAGTAGATGGAGAGGGCATGTAGGTGGCTTGTAGGAGTCATGTCAGAATGAAGAACCTTGCCATGCCTCACCACCTCCCCAGCCCAAAGGTAAGCTGGGAAGTAGATGGTCCGTGGTCCCCCGATTTCCTAGGAGTGGGTAGGGACTGGGGAGCCCCATGGTAGAACAGTGACATCTGTGTCCCATCTGACAGCCAAGAAAACAGACCAGTGAATCAGGGGATGGGTCCAAGTCCCACAGATAGCCAACAGTGGGTAGCAGTTAGAACCCTGCCCTTTGCCTCTCATGAGCTCTGCAAGTTCTGTCCTGTTATCCGGCTTGTCTTTGTTACATGGGTCTTTGGGGTCCCTTTTGAGTTTCTTATGTGCCCAATGCTTCTACCCAGATGCTGGCTCCCTGTGGGTCTGGGTGTGCACATGGGAAAGGTACTTGGGAATCCTCGGGTTCCCTGCTTGGTCCATAGTGTACATCTTTACTTAATTACTCCTCCTCTTCCTCCCAATCTCCACTTAGGCATCTTCCTATCCCTTTCAGGCTCTCAGAGCACTTAGTGGATATTTCCTTCTGTCTCCATTGATTTGGTATCTGTCTTCCTGCTCCACTTCATTAGATTGCTAGTGCTGTGAGTATCATAGGATAGGCCTGGCCCCATGGGTGAAGTGCAGGCTGAATGAATGAATGAAGAATGAAATGAACACTCACGGGTGAGGCAAGGACCCTGAGATGGGGGGAAATCCAAGGTATGGCTCTGTGGCTCACTCAACCCACATCTTTGACTCCAGCCCAGGGAGTATCTAAGATGGAGCCCTGCCTGTGAGGGCCCAGTGAGGAGGGCAGACGGGAAGTGAGGGTCGGGGTGCAATTGGGACAGGTTTCCTGGTTATGTGGAGCTGTTTTTTATAGCCTTTGGGTCTCCAGACATTCTGCTATGGGCCATTCTGCTAATGTCCATTCTGCTATGGACATTCTACTATTGGGAATGAATGATGCTTTAGGGGATCCTGCTAAAGAAGATGGTATATGTGCACCTTCAGCTGAATGTGGTCACGGAGCCCAGGTAAGTAGCAGAGAATGCCCATGTAGGGGAATGGCAGGAGCCAAGGCCAAGGCTAGGTGGTAGAAGAAGTGGCCAGAGAAGCTCTGGGCACCATGGGGCCCAGGAGGGACTGGAGGAAGGTGGATTTGGCTTCATAGGAGCAGGTGCCCAGCCCTAGATGACCTCAGTGTTGGGGTCCAAATCACATGTGTCTTGTCTCCCTAGGGAATCAAAGCACTTCCACCAAGCAGAGGCACTCATGCTGGGTTCCTTGACTTCAGGTTCCTTCATAGAGGGTCCTCCATGCCTACACCATGTTCCCAGACTTCCAGGACATGGAGCACCTTGCAGGCAGGACTAAGGTTGGGCAACTTGCCCTGCCCTGTGGTACCTCACCTGGCTATGGTCAGTGGCTTGCCCTATAGCCCTTCTGCCCCCTGGTTGGTCACCTGCCCTTTCCCAGGTATCTCTGGTCAGGGACCTCTGGTGGCAGTGGCTGTGTTGAGCAAATGCCAGCTATGTGCCTTGTATTTGATGTCAATAATTTAACACCCAGTATAGTTTTGAGGCTGGCAGGCAGTGGAGTCTTGAAGCCTTCCCTTCTGTTCCTGTTTTCTTGAAAAGACTGGTGGCCACATTCCTGGCCCTGACTTGTGAATAGGCATTAGTCCCTGGAAAGTGAGAGAAAGTTCAACAGGGCCAGAGATCACAGGGACAGGCAAGAGTGCTTGGACAGGCGGGGTTCATGATCCCACAGGGGCCTGACCCTGGAGTTGGCAACAGTATCTCCTTCCTGTTGTATTCTGAGAATGACGTGATGAATTTAGGCCTCCTAAGCTACTTAGTCATTGATCTGTTCCACAAAAGTTTTCCAAAATGAAACAGTGTCGGGGTCAACAGGACTGGAGGGGAGGGGTGATAGGTGACTGGGGTTGATGGGGGTTGAACTGCAGAGAGCTTATATGCTCTGAGGGTGCTGGGGGGCCATGGTTGCTGAGTCCATCAGCCTGTCCTTTCTGGCACACTTCATATCTATTGAATCAAACACTAAGTGGCCTTTTGTGCTTTTGAGGTTCTTCATGTTATATTGTGTCTTGGAATCTGAAGGCCTATGGCCTGTGTGCCCACCTCTGCTCTCCCCCCAGCACAGCTGATAAGAATGGGGCCCTTAAGTGCACCTTCTCAGCACCTGGCCATAGCACCAGCCTCCTACAGGGCCTGGCCACCCTCCGTTCCCAGGGCCAGCTGCTTGATGTGGTGCTCACCATCAACAGAGAGGCCTTCCATGCGCACAAGGTGGTCCTGGCTGCCTGTAGTGATTACTTCAGGTAAGTGCAGCTTGGAGGGGTTTAGGGAGAAGGACAGGGTAGAGAGTACCCACATTCTAAACAGGGCTCCTGTCCATGTCATCCAGGGACAGCTTTGAGAGAAAGTGGCCAGTGGTGGCCTCTCTTCTGAGAGAAGCCCAGTGTCCAGTAAACCTGGAGTTTTCCCAGATTTGCATCTTACTTTTTCTGGGCAGAACACACTTTGGGAGGCAGTGTTGGCCATGGGCATTCCCTGAGCAGCTGTTGCCCTGAGGGTGGCAGGGCTCAGCTGAGTTTTTATTCTGCTTCCTTACGTGGCACCTGCTGCTTGGCAGGAGCCATTTTAGGCCTTAGGACCTAGCCGCGAGGAAATGGGCACAAGTCCTTGCTGTCAGGATGTCCACCCTCAGGGCACCTAAAGCAGAACAACAGAGAGACCAGAAGGCCACCAAGATCTACAGTGACCCCTGTAACTATCAGCACCCATATGCTAGGCTCTATCCGAGGCCTGGATGAGGTTTCCTCCTGTTGCCTTGAGCAGTGGGTGCTTCTCCTGAGTGACAGACGAGGCCTGGGCAGGCATGCAGGTGTGTCTGCTGTCCCTGTGTTATAGCTGGGCCAGAAGAGGGGGCCCTGTGGAGTTTACAGAGGGCACTGTTCTTTTCACCAGCTGGGGGCTATCTCGGGGCTGCACTGCTTCTTTCATCCCTCAGTGACCGGTGGCTGAGCCTCCTTCCTGCCAGTCACAGCAGGCCACCCTGGGGTGATTTCTAGACATGTCCCAGTCCAGATAAATGCTTCAGGCTGCATGTTCCCTGAGGCTGGGATGCCTAGCCTGGCATGTGCCCCAGCCATCCACCCTGTGGGCTCAGCAAGGCTGTTGTGGGTAGCTGAAACAGCCAGGCCAACTGGGGCGCTGCTTCTATTTTTATTCTGGATTGGGGGACGGGTGGGCCAGCCCAGCCAGCAATGCCCTTTAAAGGCTCTCCTGTGCTGGCACTGTGGCTGGCGAGGCCTTAAAAGGCAAAACTCCCTCACATCGCCCTAACTGCCTCTGCCTTCATCACATAATGCCCGAGGGCTAGTGGGGACTTATGGGGACAAGAAGGCAGAGTCTGAGGAGCTGGCAGAGTACTGTTCCTGGATGGCCCTAAGACACCAATGAGTGGCTTGCCAGGTGGATATCAGTTGTTGCCCTGTGATGATACCCTTATGGCTGGCCTGACTCCCGAGGCCCTGGGCTTGGCCCATAATGGGTGTGAGACGAGGGTATGGACTTCTGTTGGGCAGATGGATGAAGGAAGTTCTCCCTCATCAGAGAAGGTGCAGATGAAAGTAAGAGTTATTGTGAGATACCAATCCTCCTTGTGAGAGGAACTTCCCATTGCCTAGGAATGGGAGTCGGGCCTTTCTCCCCTCTGCTTGTAGGGTGCATCCTAAGAGCAACAGTGCACTGTGACCCAGGGCCTTAAGCCTCCCCAGTGCCCTCCTGCCCATGGATTTGTGTCCCCTCTCTGGCTCTTCCGTGAGCTCACAGAGATGGAGGTGGGCTGCAGCCACTTGTGTGTGGCCGTGCTGGACAACTTTGTATACATGGCTGGTGGCCAGCAGTTGCAGTTGTTAGCCCTGCCTTCCCAGAGCAGGAGAATCATGGTTGGCTGAAGATGTGGCCACCAGCTCCTCTGGGCTGTGCTTGGAGTGGGATGGGCTGCTTCCTTGATTGCCTGGGCATCTCTCTGGAGATTTCAGTGACCCCCAACACAACACTCTGGTTAAATGTTCCATTCCTAGGGAGTGTCTGTCACCTCCTCGTCCCTGTCTGACAGTTGCTGAGACCCAGGCTGGGGAAGTCAGAGCTGCTCTCCCAGGCCAGTGTATAGGTAAGGATGTCACAGAGCTGGGCTCTGTGACCTGTGGTATTTTCCACAGCCCCGGCCTTGTCTCCTGAGACGGGGCTGCAGATCTATCCCTAGAGCCACAGGGAGGTGGTCTTCTGCATAGCTGCACCTGGCCCCCTCTGTCCTGCCAGCCAGGCTGCAGTGAGGTTTACTGTGGGTATGGCTGAGCCAGGCCTGCAGCTCCTGCAGCTCTGACATGAGAGCCATGATCTGGTCATTAAAGGGCCGGGGCAAGGCCCTTGCAGAGGGGTAGAGCAGGGAAGGAAGATACACAGCTTGGGGTGGAGTAAAACTTTCTTTTCTTTTATGCATGTTTTTAACAAGCATCCAGCCTGCTTTTTTCTTGTTGGCTGCACCCTGTGTTCTGTGTCTTGGGGCCACTGTTCCTGAGGCCAGGCTGTTCCTGGCTGGCCAGAATGCCCCCTAGCTGCCCTGAGCCCACATACTGTTGTTTCTGACCTTCAGGGCCATGTTCACGGGCGGCATGAGGGAGGCGAGCCAGGATGTCATTGAATTGAAAGGTGTATCGGCCCGTGGATTGCGGCACATCATTGAATTCGCTTACAGTGCTGAAGTGACCCTGGACCTCGACTGTGTGCAGGATGTGCTGGGTGCAGCTGTGTTCCTGCAGATGCTGCCTGTGGTGGAGCTGTGTGAGGAGTTCCTCAAAGCAGCCATGAGTGTGGAGACCTGCCTCAACATTGGCCAGATGGCCACCACTTTCAGCCTCGCCTCACTCCGGGAATCAGTAGATGCTTTCACCTTCCAGCACTTTCTGCAGATTGCAGAGGAGGAGGACTTCTTGCGCCTGCCCCTGGAGCGCCTCGTCTTCTTCCTGCAGAGCAATCGGCTGCAGAGCTGCACCGAGATCGACCTGTTCCGTGCTGCTGTCCGCTGGCTGCAGCATGACCCAGCCCGGCGGCCACGTGCCAGCCATGTGCTCTGCCACATCCGCTTCCCACTCATGCAGTCGTCGGAGCTGGTGGACAGCGTGCAGACACTGGACATTATGGTGGAAGATGTGTTGTGCCGTCAGTACCTGCTGGAGGCCTTCAACTATCAGGTGCTGCCCTTCCGGCAGCATGAAATGCAGTCACCGCGCACCGCTATTCGCTCGGATGTGCCCTCACTGGTCACCTTTGGTGGCACACCCTACACTGACAGTGACCGCTCCGTCAGCAGCAAGGTGTACCAGTTGCCAGAGCCTGGCTCCCGCCACTTCCGCGAGCTCACAGAGATGGAGGTGGGCTGCAGCCACACGTGTGTGGCCGTGCTGGACAACTTTGTATACATGGCTGGTGGCCAGCAGTTGCAGTATCGGAGTGGTGAGGGTGCTGTGGATGCCTGCTACCGCTATGACCCTCATCTGAACCGCTGGCTACGCCTGCAGGCCATGCAGGAGAGCCGCATCCAGTTCCAGCTGAATGTGCTCTGCGGCATGGTGTATGCCACAGGTGGCCGCAATCGGGCTGGCAGCCTGGCCTCTGTGGAGAGGTATTGCCCCCGGCGTAATGAGTGGGGCTATGCCTGCTCACTGAAGCGCCGCACATGGGGCCACGCTGGGGCTGCTTTGGGGAGCCGCCTCTACATCTCGGGTGGCTATGGCATCTCAGTGGAGGACAAGAAGGCCCTGCATTGCTATGATCCTGTGTCCGACCAGTGGGAGTTTAAGGCACCCATGAGTGAGCCCCGTGTTCTGCATGCCATGGTGGGTGCCGGCAGCCGCATCTATGCCCTTGGTGGCCGCATGGACCATATGGACCGCTGCTTTGACGTCCTGGCTGTGGAGTACTACATACCTGAGACAGACCAGTGGACTACTGTGAGCCCCATGAGGGCAGGCCAGTCAGAGGCTGGCTGCTGCCTGCTAGAAAGGAAAATCTACATTGTTGGGGGCTACAACTGGCGCCTCAACAATGTGACAGGTATTGTGCAGGTATACAACACGGAGACAGATGAGTGGGAACGAGACCTGCACTTTCCAGAGTCCTTTGCAGGCATTGCCTGTGCCCCTGTCCTGCTGCCCCGGGCTGGGACCAGAAGGTGACCCCTGGAACCTCGGCCTGTCTGCATGCTGTCTCTGAGCTGGGCTGGGCAACTACACATCTGGCCAAGAACCCCAGCAGCTCCCCCTGGGTTGGCCTCGGGGGGGCCTACTGAATTGATAAGCTCCCCTCCCCATTTGGGGTCCCTCCCTCCTTCATTCCCAAAGCAGATCCTGGCTGGGAGTCCAGCTGAGGGAGCCTACCAGCCAGGAGGCCAGATGTGTTATGGCAGCACTCCTGGGGCAGTTTTTCTCACCACCTTGGACGTCCTGGCTGGTGGGTGGAAATTCTGATCTCCTTTGTGGTGGTGGTTGTGTGGCTTTGCCTCTCTCCTCTCCCCACCCCCACCAGCCCCACAGTTTCAGACATTCAGATGCAAGCTCATTAACATCCAACCCAAAGTCCAAGGTATGCAACTCACCATCCCCTTCTAAATCTCTTGCCTGTGTGTGTTTTTAAAATAAACTCACCCCAAACCTCCATAGCATAAGGAGCTCCAGGAGCAGTGAGAGGCAGCTCTGAAGCTCCTGGCTCAGGGTGGGTAGAGGACAAGAATTCACGCCTCCTTCCCTGACACATGCCCACAACACCTGCACCCCTCATCCTGAGCTGCCAGGGCAGGAGGCTCTGGCCACTGTCTGTTTCCGAAGGGCCCCAGCACCTTCGAAGCATTCATTCATTTTCTTTCAGGAGGAAATAACTCCCAGAGATGGTCCTTATGGGTCTTGGGCCTTCCTCTTGGCACTCAATGTCACATGGGGCCTTACTGAGGAGGACAGGCCAAGACAGCCCATGCCTATGTTTGCCTCTGGTGGCTGGGCTGTCCTTTTCCCATGGTTCAGAATCTTGCATTGCATGTGCATCATGCCGGTCTGTTGGATGATTTTTATTTCTTTCCGTTTTTTCTACCCTTCTGTGAGCCCCATGGGCCCCCACCAGCCTACCCTGTTGTTAGGTCATGTTACTGAGCGTGGGTCCACCCCTGCACGGTCAGGTCTGTGGTAAGGCCTTTCCCTTCAAGGGTTTCATGGCATTTCCAGCCACAACCATTTTTTTTTTTTTTTTGAGACAGAGCCTCAAGCTGTCACCCTGGATAGAGTGCTGTGGCATTACAGCTCACAGCAACCTCCAATTCCTGGGCTCAAGCGAGTCTCCTGCCTCTGCCTCCCAAGTAGCTGGGATTACAGGCGCCCGCCACAATGCCCGGCCTTTTTTTTTGGTTGCAGCCATCATTGTTGTTTGGCGGTCCTGGGCTGGATTCGAACCTGCCAGCTCAGGTGTACATGGCTAGCGTCTTAGCCTGTTGAGCCTCAGGCGCCAAGCCAACCACATCCATTTTGAAGCTTGAACCTCTAAACCTTTCTTTTTTACTTTACTTTTTTTTGAAACAGTCTCATTTTGTCACCCTTGGTAGAGTGCCATGGCATCATAGTTCACAGCAACCTCAGACTCCTGGGCTTAAGTAATTCTCTTGCCTCAGCCTCCCAAGTAGCTGGGATCGTAGGCGCCCACAATCCCCAGCTATTTTTGAGAGACTAGGTCTCACTCTGTCTCAGGCTGGTCTTCAACTCGTGAGCTCAGGCAATCCACTTGCTTTAGCCTCCCAAGTGCTGGGATTATAGGCATAAGCCACCACGCCCAGCTTTTTCTTTTTTTGCAGTTTTTGGCCTGGACTGGGTTTGAACCCACCCCCTCTGGCATATGGGACTGGTGCCTTACTCCTTTGAGCCACAGGTGCCGCCCCCAGCCTTCTTTTTTTTTTAAAGAAGCCAGGGCCAGTCATGGTGGCTTACACCTGTAATCCTAGCACTCTGGGAGGCTGAGGCAGGTGGATTGCATGAGCTCACGGGTTCAAGACCAGCCTGAGCAAAAAGTGAGACCCTGTCTTTACTAAAAATAGAAAACTGAGGCAAGAGGATCGCTTGAGCCCAAGACTTGGAGGTTACTGTGAGTTATGATGCCGTGGCACTCCACCCAGGGCAACAGCATTAGATTCTGTCTCAAAAAAAAAAAAAGAGCCGGCACTGCTGTCTTATAAATGGGATTTGTACTCTCGGGGCTGCTTAAAGTGTCTCTCTTGCTGCTAACGGACGATTGATGTCATGTCTCTGTGACCCACTCACCGTGTAAAGAATTAACCTCATATCTTAGCAGATGTCGTCTCCTAATATTTCCCTTTATTTAATAAAAATGTTATGGCGAAAAGATGGAGTGGGCCCAGTGCTGAACTCATGTGGCTTGGGCTTGATTGGTCACAGATTCCTCATGTGTCTTCTGTGTATCTAGGGGCTCCTCTCTCCACCCCCTGGGCCTTTTCCAGCTTTGCAGAGGAGCTGGTGAGGGGCTGGGTCTGGGCTCACGGGTGTAGGAGCAGCAGGAAACACAGCTATTTCTACCTAGACACCTGGGAGACGGGGGAGCAAACCCCAGCCCAGGTTGGAAAGCCTGATGTGGGATATTCTTTCCAGCTTGCCCAGCCCCTGGCCACCAGGCAGCCACAGAGTTCCTGTCTTCATCTGCGCAGTCCCAAGGCCTGAGTACAGAGATCCTGTCTCCCTGGGGGAGGTACAGGGCAAGTCCTAAAGGAAACATGAAGTCATCACCCTTCCATATGGGCCAGAGAGGTCTGCAGAGACCCCACCAGCCCCCACTCTCATGGCTGGTCTTGCCTCAAACCCGGCTGCCTAGATCAGGCCATTTGCTTCTGCTGATGCTTCTTAGACAGGCTTCCAAAAAGGAAGGCTCTGGGATCATCCTCCACACTCAGATCTGTGTAAGTTGCCTCACCCGCAGACCTGGCACTCCTGTGCCATGGCCACCAGGGCTCAGGATAAGGCTAGGGGTGGTGGGAGCAGCACTAAAATAGAAACTGGGTAGGAACCCTGGAAGAAGCCCATGCTGCCAGGGGCATCCCAGGAAAGCAGCAGCTCTCAGGCACTTACCATAACATTCCAGCCCCACCCCCGACCTGAGCTCCTCCAAAGAGAACCCTTCCCTACTGGAGCCATGGCCTCTTCAGGGGGGCAGTGAAAAGCCTTTGCCAGCTCCAAGTTCCCCAGATCAGCTCACACCTCAGAACATCTTGTCCCCAACGAGCTGGCAGGGGTGCCGGCCCTGGGCGGGGGTGCTGCCGTATCTAACCAGATCGATTGTGCATAACCGTCTCGACCAGTTTTGGAATGTCCTGGGGCCCCTTACCCCTCCCTCAGCCTCCCCCCGCCTACCCCCCACAAGAAAGGAAAATTATTTTTCGTATTGTAAACTTTAAACACGAAAAAGCTGTTTTTAATTTAGCAGAAACTGGCTTGAATCTTCACTTTGTGAATGTTTGTGTCCTTCAGAGAGAGGCAGAACATGCCTGTGCACACTCGCACACGCTCATGCACACACCTGCACACGTGTGCTGCAACACACATTCACATGGCTGTGCCTATGCATGCATGCCCACACGCATGTGCTCACTTGGGCGCACACATTGTAACATGCTCATGTGCTGACAATTAAATGCAAGTTCACCCATGTGTACACACATGTGTACTCACACATACACTCAACCTTGGACCAGCCTGACCTGCCCTGCCTAGTGTCCTGAAGGGGTCTGGAGCCCTGCACCTCCCCAAGCCCACAGAAAACCTGTCTGATTCCAGGAGCCCTGCTTCCTTGCAGAGGCCTGGATGCAGTTTATGGGAGCCTCCCTTGCACCTGGGCTCGGGCTGTGGGAAAACGCTGTCTCTCAGGACGGTCAGACACAGCCCGTGAGAGGGAGGCCAAGTGTGACTTCTGGGGCCTTGCAACAATCGAGAGCCAAGAGGGCCTCCAGGGAACCATGTGAGGTGGGAATCCGCCCTGGACCTGGCCAGCTTGGAAACCTGCCCCTGGCTCCATCTCTGAGAAAGCAGCTCTAGCTCCTTTGTTCTCATGGGCCCTGGAGAATCACTTTGCATGGTGGAGCCTTGGTGCACAGGTTTTCCCAAGGGCATCTGGCTATGAATCTCAGCAGCCCAGTGCCTAGCATGGTACATGGCATGGAGGTGACATAGCCTGAATTTTTTTGCACAACAGGGAGGTTCTGGAGTGGGAAGGTGAGTACAAAGCCTGTTTTATATCAGTGTCCACAGTTACTATCTGTGTGTGGACCATGGGAGCAGAAGGACACCCACTTAGTTCTTTCTTCCCATCATCCTGTGGCCAACCCTGCTGGTGACCAGCCTGGCATCCATTCTTCCTTCCTCACCAACAGAACCATGATTTGCTGCCAGCAACAATGTGCCCAGCCTCAGGGGTTAAGATTTAGCTGAGCCATTCTTGGCAATGCCTTTTCCTGGGGTTGTTTTCAATCTGGGCACATTGCCCAGCTCTGGCCAGTAAGCTTTAAGGGGTCGAGCGTTTTTGGAAAAGAGAAGGGCCTTGTCGCCCCCTTCCCCTCCTTACTGCTTCTTAAGAGAACACAATGCCAGGAGCTTCTGCAGCCATCTTGTGGCCATGAGGAGCAAGTTAAGAGTGGCACAATAATGCCTTCTCCCAGATTCCTGAAACCAAAACCCACCCATTACATCCCAGCACCTCTGACCTCCAGAGAGAAATAACATCTGCACTTTTTTTTTTTTTTGAGACAGTCTTACTTTGTCACCCTGGGTAGAGTGCCGTAGCATCATAGCTCACAGCAACCTCAAACTCCTGGGCTCAAGTGATTCTCTTGTCACTGCTTCTGGAGTAGCTGAGACTTCAGGCACCCACCCGATGTGGTCTCACTCTGGCTCAGGCTGGTCTCAAACTTGTGAGCTCAGGCAATCCACCTGCGTCAACCTCCTAGAGTGCTAGGATTACAGACACCTGCACTTCTTTTTTTTTTGAAACAGAGCCTCAATCTATTGCCCTGGGTAGAGTACTATGACATCATAACTCACAGCAACCTCCAACTCCTGGGCTTAAGCAAGTCTGCCTCAGCCTCCCAAGTAGCTGGGACTACTGGTGCCTGCCAGAACGCCCGGCTGTTTTTTGGTTGCAGCCGTCATTGTTGTTTGGCAGGCCTAAGCTGGATTCAAACGGCCAGTTCAGGTGTACGTGGCTGGCACCTTAGCCACTTGAGCCACAGGCGCCAAGCCAGACAGACATCTGCACTTCTTAAGACACTAGAGGTCAGATATTCTGATGCTTATAACCAAATAGTTCTAAAATTATAATATGTGTCTGATACTGGTGTCTCCCATTTTGTGTAAATCAGGGTTTTTTACTTATAGACAATAGAAACTGGTTCGGGCTGATTTATTAATAAATAGCTGAAGTGTGTATTGGAAAACTAGTAACTCACAGGAGTGGTAAGAAGGCTGGAAAGCCAGGCTCAAAAAACAGTAGCAGGCTCGGCGCCTGTGGCTCAACAGGCTAAGGCACCAGCCACGTACACCTGAGCTGGCGGGTTCGTATCCAGCCTGGGCCCCCCAAACAACAATGATGGCTGCAAACAAAAAATGGCCGGGTGTTGTGGCGGGCGCCTGTAGTCCCAGCTACTTGGGAGGTGGAGGCAGGAGACTCTCTTGAGCCCAAGAATTGGAGGTTGCTGTGAGCTGTGATGCCAAGGCACTCTATCCAGGGTGACAGCTTGAGGCTCTCTCAAAAAAACAAAACAAAACAAAAAACCAGTAGCAATCAGGCTGGTGCAGTGGCTCACACCTGTAATCCTAGCACTCTGGGAAGCCAAGGTGGGTAGATTGCTTGAGCTCAGGAGTTTGTGGCCAGCCTGAGCAAAAGTGAGACCCCGTCTCTAATAAAAATAGAAAAACTGAGGCAAGGGGATTGCTTGAGCCCAAGAGTTGGAAGTTGCTGTGAGCTATGTTGACACCATGGCACTCTTCCCAAGGCGACAGCATGAGACTCTGTCTTAAAAACCAAAAACACGGCGGCTCCTGTGGCTCAGCAAGTAGGGCGCCGGCCCCATATACCGAAGGTGGCGGGTTCAAGCCTGGCCTCGGCCGAACTGCAAAACAAAAAAAATAGCCGGGCGCTGTGGCGGGCGCCTGTAGTCCCAGCTACTTGGGAGGCTGAGGCAAGAGGATCGCTTAAGCCCAAGAGCTGGAGGTTGCTGTGAGCAGTGTGACGCCACGGCACTCTACCCAGGGCGATAAAGTGAGACTCTGTCTCTACCAAAAAAAAAAAAAAA
>CAUYON010188309.1:0-15708 GCA_963573935.1 Arctocebus calabarensis
AAAAAAAATTGGAGAAGTCAGGTGCAGTGGTCCACACCTATAATCCTACACTCTGGGAGGCCAATTTGGGAGGATTGCTTAAGGTCAAGAGTTCGACATCAGACTGAGCAAGAATGAAACCTCTTCTCTACAAAAGAGAGAAAATTTAGACAGGCATGGTGGCTTGAACCTGTAGACTCAGCTACTCTGGATGCTGAGGCAGGATTGTTTGAGCCCAGAGTTTGAGGTTGCAGTGAGCTTTAATGATGCCAGGGCATCTAGTGACAGAGTGACACCTTGCCTCAAAAGAAAAAAAGACTGGAGAAAAAGCCTATAAAAGAAGTCAAGAAGAAATGAAATCTGTAATGAAATCTGTAGAAGGTCGGCAAAGATTTAACATATATAAACAGGTTCATTTTTTTTTTTTCACTTTAAGAATGATTTATTCCGTCTCAATGGTGAAGACTTCCTTTGATTACCATTAGAAATGGCATGACTTCTTCAGGACAGTACAAAGAAGAACAAACAGTGATTCTCAGAAGCATTCATCTCCAGGGTCATCTTTGTTTTTTCCACAAATACTCTTTTTTAAAAAAATTTCAGATTGGCTTGGCATCTGTAGCTCAAGCGGCTAAGGCACCAGCCACATGCACCAGAGCTGGTGGGTTCAAATCCAGCCCTGGCCTGCCAAACAATGACAAGTACGACCAACAAATAGCCGGGTGCTGTGGCGGGTGCCTGTAGTCCCAGCTACTTGGGAGGCTGAGGTAAGAGAATTGCTTAAGCCCAGGAGTTGGAGGTTGCTGTGAGCTGTGATGTTATAGCACTCTACCCAGGGTGACAGCTTGAGTCTCTGTCTCAAAAAAAAAAAAAAAAAAGAAAATTTCAGATTACTATGAGGGTACAGATGATTAGGTTACATTGATTGTGTTATTAACAGGTTCTTAAATCTTTTTTTTATGCCAAGGGTACCTGTAGTAGTCTGTGAAGTTGATGCCTAAAATAAAATGTGTAGGATTTCAAAGCAACCCAATTACATTAAAATACAATTGCCAAAATACATAGTTTTAGAAACATTGATATAGTAATACATGTGCTTTTTAATTACTTCATTAACCGACAATATTCTTCCCATGGAATTTCCAAGGACTGTACTAGAGCAGAACTTTAGATAACCAAAAAAGGAGTGGAAATATTGGCATAGGGAACTGATCAGCAATGGTGGCTAGCATCACAAAAGGAAAGGTCATGAGACAACATGTACTCTCTCCTGGAAATACGTACACATTATCAACTATGAAGGGTTCTTTCCAAAAACACAAAATATGAATCTATCAGAGCCTACATCTAACTACTAATGTACAGGAAATACGGAGGACAGACAAACACAAAATCAGGCTGGGTGCAGCAGCTCCTGCCTGTAATTCTTGCACTCTGGGAAGCTGAGGCTGGTGGATAGCTTGGGCTCCCAAGTTCAAGACCACCCTGAGCAAAAGCCAGACCCTCATCTCTACTAAAATAAAAAAACTGAGGGAGAGGATCGCTTGAACCCAAGAGTTGGAGGTTGTTGTTAGCTATGATGACACAGTACTCTACCCAGGGCAACAGCTTGAGATTGTCTCAAGGATAAAAAAATGTATAAGACAATAACATAAATGTGAACACTGCTAGATAACTGGTATTAAGGAATTATTGTTCTTTTCTATGTGTGATGATGGTGTTGGAATTAGGCAACAAGAGGAAGTTTTTATCATTTAAAGATATATGCTAATGGCTTGGCACCTGTGGCTCAATGGGCTAAGGCGTCAGCCACGTACACCTGAGCTGGCGGGTTTGAATCCAGCTCGGCCCGCCAAACAACAATGACGGCTGCAACAACAACAAAAAAAATGGCCGGGTGTTGTGGCAGGTGCTTGTAGTCTCAGCTACTTGGGAGACAGAGGCAAGAGACTCACTTGAGCCCAGGAATTGGAGGTTGCTGTGAGCTGTGATGCCATAGCACTCTATCCAGGGTGACAGCTTGAGGCTCTCTCTCAAAAAAAAAAAAGATATATGCTAAAATATCCATGAAATAAGTCTGATTTGCTTCAAAACAACAGCAAGTAGTGGGTGGAAGGAGAAAAAAACTCAGTTGTGAGTTGATAATTGTTGATATTAGATGATGGGTACACTTAGAAGATATGACAAATGACAAGAAATAGCTTCCTATAAGGCCAAAGCCTCATTTTAATTTTTCTTTAACATATGTTAAATGTTGAAAAAGGAAACAATAAAAATAAAAAACTAAATCTCTTTTCCACTACCTACTGCCAGGCTCTTTTCCCAGAGGCAAACTCTCTCTCTTTTTTTTTTTCAGTCTTTTCAGAGTTAGATAAATCATGCATATTATTTCTTGACTTTTGACAGTTATATACCAATTTTTTTTCTTCAGCATTTTTATTTCCTTCTCTTATTCAGAGTTAGAATTTGCCAAAGACCACAAAGTATTAATTTTTACAAAAAGGAAAAAGTTATAACAACAGTAAATATTCTAAATATTAGTATATCTGCTGTGATAGAAATAACTAGGAAATCTTAACAAACCATGAACTTTTAAAAATTATTCAATCATGGCTCAGCCCCTGAGGCTCAACGGGCTAAGGCGCCAGCCATGTACACCTGAGCTGGCAGGTTGGAATCCAGCCTGGGCCCACCAAACAACAATGACGGCTGCAACCCAAAAATGGCCCGGCATTGTGGCAGGCGCCTGTAGTCCCAACTACTTGGGAGGCAGAGTCAAGAGACTCGCTTGAGCCCAGGAATTGGAGGTTGCTGTGATTTGTGATGCCACGGCATCTATCCAAGGTGACAGCTTGAGGCTCTGTCTCAAAAAAAAAAATTATTCAATCTATGTTAATTGTTAAATGGATTCTTAATATTGGAGGGCTTTTTAAAGTAGAATTTTAAAAACCAACTATATACCGTGACCCTGATATTTTTTCCTCTGTAAAAACAAACCAAAAAAATGCTATAAAAGTTATTTCTATAACTTTTTTGTTTTCTTTTTTTCTTCTAAGACAAAGTCTTGCTCTGTTACCCACGCTAGAGTGCAGTTACATCATTGTTACTGTATTCCAGGGCTCAAGTGATCCTCCTGTCTCAGCCTCCCCAGTAACTGGAACTACAAGGTGCCCACCACCATGCTTGGTTAATGTTTTTACTTTTTGTAGAGACGGGATCTCACCATTGCACAGGCTGGTCTTTTCCAAAGAATAAAACAGATAAGTTAGCCAGTCACATCAGGCCAACTTACAAGTTGACAGAGAAAGCCTAGTGCCTTAGGACTATAGTAGTATAGTCTAAATCTTGTCATGTAAGTTGACAAAAGTTTCACTTCACAAGGACTTGTTCCTCCTCTAAAACAACTATTAAACACACACTTACATACATAGCATGTGATGATTAATAAGGGAGTATATTTTTTAAAGCAGTAAGGCCACTTATATGATATTTATTGCCTAGGTCCAAATGTTGAAATCTTTGCATTCTCAAGTTAATTCTAAAACTCACTGGACTCACTGTTTAAGAGACCAATGTCAGATATCCTTAAAGAAATGCTAATTTGCTTTATTGTGTAGACTAAATGGAGTAAAAGAATAATTTCTAAAATTTTCTATTATATGTAGATATTTGTATGTGTGTATATAAAATAACATAATCCTCCAATAAATACCCAGACCATTACTTGTGCAGAAATAGGTAACTATGAAGTCACTAGGGAACCCAGTAACATTATGTAAGGAAAAAAGAGCATAACCCTCTTGAGGCTAGGTTAATCATACATAATGGAAAATTCCATAAAGAAAAAGAATTGTGGAGCGAATTCAGATAATACAAATGTATAAAATTTTCAGTTACCTACCATCTGAAAAACATATTTGATTTAATCTTCTAATTGACTTTTAATGCCACCTGCTAATATTTCAACTGTCAATTTGATAGGTTTTTTTTTTTTTTTTTTGCAGTTTTTGGCCGGGGGCTGAGTTTGAACCCACCACCTCCAGCATATGAGGCTGGCACCCTACTTCTCTGAGCCACAGGTGCTGCCCAATTTGATAGTATTTTTTTTAAAAATAGTGAGTGATATTGGACTCGGCACCTGTGGCTCAAGTGGCTAAGGCGCCAGCCACATACACCTGAGCTGGTGTGTTCGAATCCAGCCCAGGCCCGCCAAACAACAATGATGGCTGCAACCAAAAAATAGCCAGGCATTGTGGCAGGTGCCTGTAGTGCCAGCTACTTGGGAGGCAGAGGCAGATGACTCGCTTGAGCCCACGAGTTGGAGGTTGCCGTGAGCTGTGATGTTATCGCACTCTACCTAGGGCAACAGCTTGAGTCTCTGTCTTAAAAAAAAAAAAAAAATGACATTGCATAAAATAATTTGCAACTGCTAATCTTTTTTTTCCCTTAAGTTTGGCTCTGTGTTTATCAGATCACTGTAAAAAAAAAAAAGTGGCTCAAAAATTATTTCTTTTTCTTTTCTTTTTGAGACAGAGCCTCAAGCTGTCACCCTGGAGAGAGTGCTGTAGCATCACAGCTCACAGCAACCTCCAATTCCTGGGTTCAAGCGAGTCTCCTGCCTCTGCCTCTCAAGTAGCTGGGACTACAGGTGCCTGCCACAACACCCGGCCATTTTTTGGTTGCAGCCGTCATTGTTGTTTGGCGAACCTGGGCTGGATTCAAACCCACCAGCTCAGGTGTACATGGCTGGCGCCCTAACCCGTTGAGTCATAGGCGCCAAGCCAACAATCCCAGTTTTTTACTTATATTTTTTTCTTGAGACAGAGCCTCAAGCTGTGACCCTAGATAGAGTGCTATGGCATCACAGCTCACAGCAACCTTCAATTCCTGGGCCCAAGTGAGTTTCTTGCCTCTGCCTCCCAAGTAGCTGGGACTATAGGTGCCCGCCACAACACCCGGCCATTTTTTGGTTGCAGCCGTCATTGTTGTTTGGCAGGCCCGGGCTGAATTCGAACCTGCCAGCTCAGGTGTATGTGGCTGGCACCTTAGCCCATTGAGCCACAGGCACTGAGCCAATCCCAGTTTTTTTTTTTTTTGAGACAGGCTCAAGCTGTCACCCTGGATAGAGTGCTGTGGCATCACAGCTCACAGCACCCTCCAATTTCTGGGCTCAAGCGAGTCTCTTGCCTCCATCTCCCAAGTAGCTGGGACTACAGGCGCCTGCCACAACGCCTGGCCATTTTTTGGTTGCAGCCGTCATTGTTGTTTGTCAGGCCCAGGCTGGATTCAAACCAGCCAGCTCAGGTGTACGTGGCCGGTGCCTTAGCCCATTGAACCGCAGGCGCCGAGCCCCAATCCCAGTTTTTTAAAGATAAGAAAACTGAACATTGGTGTGAAGCCAAGTCTTTCATGACCAAAGCCCACACTTTCCCCATGAAACAGAAAAGATAGAACGTGGAGTGAATCCTTCGAGGCAAATACTATTACAATTAGGGAATTGTGTTTCACAAGTTCCCAATAAGTTGGAAGGGAAATGTTTCTAATCCCATGAGTACTCATTTTGAAGTAATTTTAAGTGTAATTAAAAACCATATTCACGTGCTCATTCAAACTTTTATTAAGTACCTACCTATGTGTACAATCCTGTGCTCAATATGAAGGGAATACAAAGATGAATTTTTTTTTTTTGAGATAGTTTCTCTATGTCACCCTCAGTAGAGTGCGGTGGCATCACAGCTCACAGCAACCTCCAACTCTTTGGCTTAAGTGATTCTCTTGCCTCAGGCTCCCAATTAGCTGAGACTACAGTCACCTACCACAACACCAGCTATTTTTTTGTTGCAGTTGTCATTGTTGTTTAGCTGGCCCAGGCTGCATTCGAACCTGCCAGCCTAGCTGTATGTGGCTGGTGCTATGGGCACCGCCCTACAAAGATGAATTTTAAATGGTGCCAACTCTCAAGGAGTTTACAATCAAATGACAGTGACAAAACAATTTAATACAAACTGCAGGAAAGAAACTGCAAGTAAATATGTGGCCCTGATTGAGAAAAAAATCACCTTATTTCCTAATTTAAAGCATAAATTGCAACTGCTACTCTATATACCTTTATTAGTTTATCTTTTTTAAAGGATGTTGATTGTTTTTAGGCAAGAAAATGTCTTGTCCTTATGATGTCTAAGATTTGTTAAAGAAGAAAAATGATAGTTCAAAAAATCAAATTAACATCAGGTACAGGGACAAAGTGTGTTTGCAAATATGTACATAATACGTGAAAGCTGAACACAACTAGGTTAGCATTAGAGTTAAATCTGAATTACATTGGAAATCTGCCTTAGATATGTTATTAGGCACAATTTTATCATATATAAAAAAGGGATGTTTACCTCTAATTAAGATTATAACTCACAGGTGCCATGATTATTATTTTCATCTGTAATCATATAAAGGCTTAATAAAAAAACAAGCATAGGCTAGGTATGGTGGCTCATGCCTACAATCCCAGCACTTTTGGAGGCCAAAGCAAGAGGATCACTTGAGGCCAGGAGTCAAGACCAGCCTGGGCAACAGAACAAAACCCTGTCTCAACCAGGAGGATTGCTTAAGGCTGAGTTGGACACCAGCCTTGACAACTTAGTGAGACCTGTCTCTATAAAAAATTAAAATATCACCCAGGCCTGGTCGTGTGTCCCTGTAGTGCCAGCTACTCAGGAGACTGAGGCAGGAGGACTGCTTAAACCCAGGCATTTGAAGTTGCAGTGAACTATGATTACATCACTGCACTCCGGATTGGGTGAAAAAGTGAGACCCTGACGCTGACGAAAAAAAATTTAAGTAGCTAGGCCTGGTGGTATGCACTTGTAGTCCTAGCTACTTGGGAGGCTGAGGTAGGATGATCACTTAAACCCGAGAGTTTGAGGTTACAGTGAGGTATGATCAGGCCACTGCCCTCCAGCCTGGCCAACAGAGTAAGACCCTATTGCTTAAAAAAAATTTTTTTTGGACTAAAACTAGGGATAAAAAGAAAATATGATGATGATATAAATAATCTAACAGTAAGCTCTCAGTGCAAAAATGAATGTAAATTTGCAACTTTTTTTCTATATTTTATTTTTTAAAATAGCTCATATAAGAGACTTAAATCACTTAATGAAACAAGTTAAAAGATTCATTTCATGAAATGTATTGCAGAGAAAAAGAATGAGCAAATAGTATATTTAAAAATATTTATTGATTCATGCTTTTTAGAAAATTTTTAAAAATAAATCACCAAAGGCCAATACTTCTCTATGCTCTCAATACTAAGCCATTTACCCCCACCAAAAATAATGATGTTTATTTTTATAACTAATCAGTTTACGACAGCTGTGATTCTCAAACACTTTTGAAAAATACGAGTAAGTTCAAAGTTGTAAAGAGACCATATGTAGTGATCAAAACAACTGAATAGGCAAAGCCTCACTCTCACTGACCAAATGACCAACCAGATGGATTCAGCTTTCAGGCTACAAAGGACTTTGCTCAATCAACTGCCCTGCATATTGGAAAGGTTTCCCCTGCAGGTTCTTAACAGCACAAATTATGCTGTTGACTCCCATACTGCAAACAACAGGACAGGTATAGAGAAGAGACTTTATGATTCAGTTTTTATTCTTCAACTTGATTTCTCTTCTCCGCTTTCTTCATCAGCTTCATCTTTTTCCTTGAAAGAATCTTGGCTGTTGGTATCAGCAAAATAATATTCTTCCTCATTCTCTCTTTCTTCTATGTTTTCTTCTTCATTAAAACTAGAGGAAGAAATTTATCAATCGTTCAAAGAGAAAATGAGTTGGTTTAAGGATAAACAAACCTTTTGCAATGTATGCCATTATGTAGCCAGTCTTCAAGTACATGAGTTCTAATCTGTTATCAAGAAAACTCTATAATAAAGTGCCAACCGGGAAATTAAATATTCCTGAGAACTAACCTATTTCAAAACTTGAATGACTGACTTTTTGAACTTTATCTGAAAGCATGTTATTATTTTCATTATTTATGTCAGAAATTAAATTATTCTGCTTTATAAACAAAATATTCATCCCTGTGTAATAACTTTTTTTTTTTTTTTTGAGACAGAGCCTCAAGCTGTAACCCTGGATAGAGTGCTGTGGCATCACAGCTCACAGCAACCTCCAATGCCTGGGCTCAAGCGAGTCTCTTGCCTCCGCCTCCCAAGTAGCTGGAACTACAGGCGCCCGCCACAACGCCTAGCCATTTTTTGGTTGCAGCCGTCATTGTTGTTTAGTAGGCTGGGCTGGATTTGAACCCACCAGCTCAGGTGTAGGTGGCTGGCACCTTAGCCCATTGAGCCACAGGCACCGAGCCCCTGTGTAATAACTTTGAATGTGTCAAACATGTTAAAATATTAAAATTGTCTTATACAGTTCACCTGTATTTCATTAGATAAAAGACTTCTTTAAAAATAAATACAGAACAGAATTATATGCTTTCTTGCAGGTAAAAATTTTTTCAAATGCAAACCATTCAGATCTTATATATGTTACCTTTCTTTATCTTCAGTGAAACTTTTTGTCTCTTGATTGCTGAGGTACTCAAATACTTTTCCAGTTTGGCCTTTCTCTGAAACAAACTCATCAGATATTCCTAGTGCTTTTAGGGTGTTAGAATAATGCTTTTCTGCTGCCATTCTTGCATTTTTCTATAGGAAAGACAAACCTTTTTAGATGAGAACAAAAGACTTTAAATTTCCATTAAAAATGTTTCCATTTAAATGGGTTAAAAGTGCCAGTGAAAATTAAGCTCAACAATCACAGTTGGTTGAAAATATGCATACCCTAAGATCAACAATTACAATCCTAGGAATATACTTAGAGAAATTCCTACATATGTGACCCAGGAGACATATACAAGAATGTTCAAGATAGTTTTGTTTGTAATAACCCCAAATTGGAAACTATCCAAATATCTATTAATAGTAGGATGGATAAGTAAATTATGGTCTAGTCATACAATAGACTAAAATAAAAATAGAAAATGAATCAACTATAGCTGTATGCTGCAACATGGATGGCTCTCACAAATAGAATACTGAGCAAAAGTAGCAAAGCCCAAACAGGCAAAAAACTAAACTATAATGTTTTTGGATAGGTACCTAAGTGGTAAACAAGAAAGTATTTATTTCAAAAGCTAGAAGAGTGGTACCTCTTAAGGAGAGGTAGAGGTTGCAATCTGTGAGGGGCACACGAAAGTTTCTGGGGGGCTGGTAACATTCTATTTGTTAACATGGGTGATAGCCACATAAGTCGGCTATAATTATTCTTGATACTGTACCTAGGTTTTTTATTTTTATTTTTTGGAAAAAGAGTCTCACTTTGTTGCCTTGGGTAGAGTGCAGTGGCGTCACAACTCATAGCAAACTCAAACTCTTGGGCTTAAGCTATTCTCTTGCTGCATCCTTCAAGTAGCTGGGACTATAGGTGCCCACCACAACACATAGCTACTTTTAGAGACAGTATCTCACTTTGGCTCTGGCTGGTCTTGAACTTGTGAACTAAGGCATCTATCTGCCTCAGCTTCCCAGAATGCTAGGATTATAGGCATGAGCCACTGTGCTGGGCCTTGTACCTAGGTTTTCTTTTTTTTTTGAGACAGATTATCACTATCTTGTCCTTGGTAGAGTGCTATTGCGTCACAGCTCACAGCAACCTTAAACTCTTGGGCTTACGTGATTCTCATGCTTCAGCCTCCCTAGTAGCTGAGACTCAGGTGTCAGCCACCATGCCCAGCTATTTTTTTTTTTGCTTGGCAGGCCTGGGCCAGGTTTGAACCTACCAGCCCCGGTGCATGTGGCTGGTACCCTAACTACTGAGCTATAGGGGCCAAGCCTGTACCTAGGTTTTATGTACTTTTATGACAATAGAAACATATATATCTAGAAAAATAAGAAAATAAGTTCATGTGACAGCTAGTTGTCAGAGGGTTCTCTTATGTGCCTACCATAAATTTTATTCTTTATAAGCCAAATCCCCAACCCATCAAAGATGATACAGTCATCAGTGATGTTATCTTTACTCTGTGGAGGAAACACGAGATATAGCAAAAAGAATATGGATTTAGAACTGTGTTCAAATCTCTGGTGTGTTATTTCCTGGTTTTGGGGTCTGTAGAAGTTGTAATGACCCTCTGATACTTGGAATAGTCAGAAGTCATTACAGTTCCTGACACTGCAGGTCTTATGGAGCCACAAGGTGACTGAGTTCACACGTAACCTTAGTTCCTTAGTTTACTCTTCTGTGAATGGAACTAAACTAGTGTAGGGCCAAGAATTGCCCTTTAGATCTCTAACTAAAGCAAGGTGACTAGGAATGGCTCAGTTCCGATGCACCAGTGGGTATCAAGTAATGGAAAGGGATGAGCACTCAGTCTAACCTCCATATTTAATCAATTAGGAAACCAAGACCTCCATCCCTTCCAGGTTAAATAGTTTACTTAAAGTCATAAGTCTAGTGGGAGGTAGGATCAAATCTCTTTTCCCGGGTCTTTTCTACTCTATCATGCTGGTTAGTGAGAGTCCTAGATACTGAAGGTGGCCCAAAGTCTGACTTCAGCAATGTAAATGTCCAATATTTGCCTAACCTGGGGACTCCTACATAATGAGACCACAGTGTTCCACAGAGAAACCAAAATAGCAAAGAATGATAATAATGGATAAAACTATTACAGTGTAATTCTTGATACTCTGAAAAACTGAAAAAGGACTTAAACTGCTGCTAAATTGTACCCACTGTAAATAATAACAATTTTCAGAAAAGTAAGTAAAAATGCAGCCAGAGACTGTGAATCTCAACAGACAAGCCTTGGGAAGCTGAAAAGCAGAGTAAAGCAAAAATGAGACGTATGTACTAAAGAATGCAGAACAGATTAAAGAAACCCAAGACCTAACTCTGAAAACATTAAAAATAGTATATTCTTTTTTTTTTTTTTTTTTGTACAGACAGTCTCACTTTATTGCCCTCGGTAGAGTGCTGTGGCATCACACAGCTCACAGCAACCTCCAACTCCTGGGTTTAGGTGATTCTCTTGCCTCAGCCTCCCGAGTAGCTGGGACTATAGGCGCCCGCCACAACATCCAGCTATTTTTCTGTTTTGCAGTTTGGCCGAGGCTGGGTTTGAACCCACCACCTGCGGTATAAGGGGCTGGTGCCCTACTCAATGAGCCACAGGCGCTGCCCAAAAATAGTATATTCTGATTTAAGCAAATTAAATATAAAAGAGACTCAAAAGACATTTATCAGAGTTAATGTTAATAAGCCCCTATCTGAATTTAGTTTAAAATTCATGATCTCCAAGAAAGAGGATAAGATGGTTTGTTCTATAAGGGATCACACACATACTCTGCTAGGGGACTTATAAATGGGTAATAACTCCTATAAATGGGCAATGCATATAGTTGCAAGTGAATTTATCAAATAACAGCTATTAATTAGGAATATTCACAAGCAAAATAGACTACAAGAACAAAAATACTAACATCTAATTGATGTTAACAAAACCAAAGCAATAGTGACTCCCTGCCATATTCACTCTGTATGTAGAATTATTTTTAATATTTTACATCAAGGTAAATAATATATTATTGTTCCTAATTGGAACAAATATCTCCCCCCTGCATTTTACCATGAAGACTAAGAAAGACTAAGAAATAAAAGGAACAGTTAACACAACTGTATGGTTATTTTATTTTACTATCACTCTCCAACAAAGATCAGCTATTTCTTCCAGAAACCAAAATAACACAAGATGAAAGATTGTCTATACTCTGTACCTAGTTTGAAGAGAAAAAACTTTTTATTTTATAGCCAGAAGTTAGTTTCTAGTTAATTTTTCATTTATTTAATAATACTGAACACACACACACACACACACACACACACACAATTACTGAACACTTATTTTATAAGAAGCCCTCATGGGAATTAGGGGGTACATGGGGAAAGAAAAGTACTATGGGCAAAGGGAATAGTATATGTAAGGGCCAAAAATGGAAGAAGTATCAGTTATAAAACTAATGCATGTTTTCAACAGTTAAAATTTCTTTATGGGTTTAATTTCAAACACACCATTTATTTTGCCACATTTTCTCTGGTTGCTTCAAAACAGTGGGAATTCATAGCATAACAAAACCACTTATTAATGCAGATACTCATCACTAACAAGTCAGAATAGTGTTCTCAATTTGGACTAACCCCAGAAAGAAAATGTAAAGTCATTAACTGGCTAATTTAATCATAATCATCCTGGTTTGGTTTAGTAAATGTTTATACATTATCAATATTGCCACGGTCTCAGACATTGTGTTAGGTACTAGGTGCTGGGAATTGAAAGATTTGATGATAACCTTTAAAATCAATTAGCTAGAAGGGAAGAGAGCCCATTCCACAAATAGTTTCCACACAATGCAGCAGGAGCAAAGACTGTGTTGCACAGGCTAGTAAAAGAACACATAGGAAAAGGGCACTCAACCCAAGCTGGGGAAACAATGCAAGAAGTGTCTGTACGCTCAGGCTTGAAAGAGCAAGAGTTAGGTAAACGGGCAGCGCCTGTGGCTCAAAGGAGTAGGGCGCTAGCCCCATATGCCGAAGGTAGCAGGTTCAAACCTGGCCCGGGACAAAAACTGCAAAAAAAAAATAAAAAATAAAAAAAAAAAAGAGTTAGGTAAAGACAGGAAGAAGCTCTAAGGATGGTTAGAAAATGGCAAGAATAGACTTCAAGTTTGAAACTAGTGATCTAGGAGTCTGGAAAGTCCTGAAAGTAAAGAATATACCTGGGGGCAGGTTGCAGTGTGGGAAAGGTGCAATGGTAGAAAGACTAAAGAGGTTAAGTGGGATCACCAAGGATTCTGTAGACCATGCCAAGAATTGTAACTTTATTTTCTGAGAGGAAGCAGGACAGCTTAAGGTTGAGAGTTTGGAAGCAGATCAATTTTGGAGATAATCCTAGTTCTACCATTTACTAACCACAAACCTTATAAGTTACTAACCTTCTTTGAACTTTAGTTTCTACACCTGTATTATGGGGAGACATACGTACAGTATTGTTTGAAAAAATTAATGACAAGATTCCCTTGATATCCATTTGTTGAAAATCAGAATGAATGAAATTGATGAGAATTGATGACTGCTCCTATTATCAAGGATTATTAACTGCCTACCCAGGGTTAACATTTTGGCAGGGGAATGGGAATGGCAAAGTGAAGATATAATGAATGACTTAGCAAAGAGCAAGGCATAAAAACCAAACTAACATAACTCAGATAGAAATATAATAGAGATTTCATCCGACATTTCACCATCAGGAATGGTGAAGGGCAAATTCAAAAATTACTAAGGCAGAAAACTTGATCAGTCTCTCAATCACCAGTTGGGAAGGTCATGAAGAGAGAAAATGGCTCCCAAAATCTAAATTATGTCCCCAACCACAGTTGGAAATCAAGAAATGTATCTAGTTGGGAGTAAGATGAATGTAAGATGCCTGTGAAAAATCTAGGTAGAGATCACTAGGGAAGTGGACATGGAGCTTGCAGTTTAGAGCTGGAGAAAACACCTTTGAGTCAAAAGTCCATTACTTTATGCTGTGTAATACAGGACAGCTTAAATTGATTTTTTTCCCTACAGTTGAAACTGAGATGTTAAAAGAAATCCATCCCTTAAAAAAGGAGGCATTATAATGTATAAAATTATACTCAAATCAGTAAGTAAAAAGATTACATAACTTTGAGAGACTATACAATGTGCACATTCACCTCTAATCCATGTCTACTGTCCTCAATAGTAACTGACAAGTACAGTCCTATGACAGTGCTCACCGGGCACAGGCAAGTGCTCCTGCTCATTCTGTCTACCGTCCAGTTGTGATAGCTTGTCATTCACAACATAGCACCTGTAACCGCCAGTGATTCTGTCTATTGTTAAACCATGTCACCCATACAAACCCCTCCCTTAGGAGGACAAAGGAGAAGATGACCTGAAATTGACAAATCTCATTTTACTCAATTGTAAAACTGAGTATAAATTTCTTTCTTTCTTTCTTTTTTTTTTTTGAGACAGAGCCTCAAGCTGTGACCCTGGATAGAGTGCTGTGGCATCACAGCTCACAGCAACCTCCAATTCCTGGAGTCTCCTGCTTGTGCCTCCCAAGTAGCTGGGACTACAGGCGCCTGCCACAACGCCCGGCCATTTTTTGGTTGCAGCCGTCATTATTGTTTGGCGGGCCTGGGCTGGATTCGAACCCACCAGCTCAGATGTACGTGGCTGGTGCCTTAGCTGGTTGAGCCACAGGTGCCGAGCCTCTTTTTTTTTTTTTAAAGACAAATTCTCCTATGTTGCACTGGTAGAGTACAGTGGCATCATCATAGCTCACTGTGACCTGAAACTCCTGGGCTCAGGTGATCCTTCTGTCTCAATCTCCTGCATGCCTAATTGTGCCCAGCTAGGCTAATTTTTCTAAAATTTTTTAATAGACTTGGTGTCTAACTCTTGTTCAGGTTGATCTCAAACTCCTGAGCTCAAGTGATCCTCCCACATCAGCCTCCCAGAGTGCTAGGATTACAAGTATGAGCCACCGCGCCTGGCTCTGAGTATAAATTTAGTAATCTCAGGGTCCACTGTTTATAAGGCCAGTTTGTTTTTCATATAGGAAGTCCTTTTGGCAATTAGAGAAGATTAAACCATAGACTCACTTAAAGAAAAACCATAAATCTGATTTAATAGCCATTTTGTTTCATTTTTTTAATTTTTCAAAGAACTCCAAATGATATTATGAAGGCTCACCTTAATATTTCACCAAGTTGGTACTAAAAAAAGGCCAGCCATTAAAAACAAGTTGTGAAACTAATATTTTAAGAATGATCGGATTTGCAGCATGTTCTTTATAAAGCCTCATTAACAAAAGTCTACACTCAGATTTTAAGCAAAATTACTTACTTGGCTGATATGATGAAGATGTCACAGACAACAATATGTACATAATATAGCTCAATAATTATATAACACATAAGAAAAATGGACTGTAAATTTAGGATCTGAGTTGTGAGGGGAAAAAGTTGACACTAGCTCTTAAATTCCAATAAACACAACCTGAGCAACTCTTTCAAACAGTAGTGGCCTGTGCTTTAATTTTTCTTCTCTTTCTTCTAGTTCTCGTCGATATTCTTTCATCCTTTCCTTTTCACTTTTTCTAAAATTAAACAAAAATAATGGAACTTTAAAAGGTCATCTAAGAACCAAGAATTTGCATATTATAACATTTAACTTAGATGACAAATCAGAAATTATGAGCAGAGTTTACAGTTTACTTCATTTTCTAGACTGGTAAATATTCATGGAATGCAGCATAAAAATTTTAGGTTCTGAAAACACATTTTATGCCTTGGGAATAGTCTGAATACCTTGACTTCTGAAATCCCTAAGGCAGTGGTTCTCAACCTGTGGGTCGAGTGATCCACAGGAACTGTATTAAAGAGTTGCGACAGGTTGAGAACCATTGCCTTAAGGCATATTGTTGTTTTTTTGTTTTTTTTTGAGACAGAGCCTCAAGCTGTCACCCTGGGTAGAGTGTCGTGGCATTACAGATCACAGCAACCTCCAATTCCTGGGCGCAAGCGAGTCTCCTGCCTCTGCCTCCCAAGTAGCTGGGACTACAGGCGCCCGCCACAACGCCCGGCTATTTTTT
>CAUYON010188311.1:0-18072 GCA_963573935.1 Arctocebus calabarensis
CTCTTCCTCTGGGCACTGGGAGGGTGGAAGTGAGCAGGTGACTTAAGAATGCACTACCTGAGGAAAGCCACTGAGATCCAAGGAAATGGAGTCCCAAGTCTCCTCTCTGACTAGTTCTGATAGGGTTTTTTTGTAGAGACAGTCTCACTTTATCGCCCTCAGTAGAGTGCCGTGGCATCACACAGCTCACAGCAACCTCCTGGGCTTAGGCGATTCTCTTGCCTCAGCCTTCTGAGTAGTTGGGACTACAGGCACCCGCCACAATGCCTGGCTATTTTTCTGTTTTTGCAGTTCAGTGGAGGCTGGGTTTGAACCAGCCACCTTGGGCATATGGGGCCGGGGCCCTACTGGATGAGCCACAGGCGCCGCCCCCGCTCATAGGGTTTTTGCTAGACTTTGTGGCTGGTGGCCTTTAAGGGCATAGCCTGGAAGTGGGGGGAGGAACAGTGTCTCTGATAAACAGAGCAGGAATCATTAAATATTTCCATAAGGCCAATTATTCTTTCCTTTCTCTTCTCTTTCTTTCTTTTTAATCACAAATGCCAAGTTAGGATATGTTTTACTTAGGAGAGAAGGCAGGCGACCCCACCCAGCAGCCCCAGACAAAACATGGGTGAGATCTGTTCACATTCCCATCAGCACTGGCCTCCAGAGCCAGAGGTGGGTTCCCCAGCAGTTTGGTGACTCAAGCAATGGGGCGCTCACCACTTCCCCTGGGAATCTGGCCCATGTCTCTGCTGTCTCCTCATTCAAATGTTTTCCCAGCTACTCAGCCACAAGTTTCTTTCCTGGGGTCACTGCAGCTTCTTTCCTTGTGCCACGTGTTTTGACTCATCTTGGACAGAGATGGGGGAGTTAGGGGACTCGGGGATCACTTAGCTGGGGTTGTTGTCATCTGCTACCCTGTCTTCCTGAATTGTCAGGTTGGGGCCAAAGTCACCCCTGTTGCTCTCTCTAGGCTTCAAATTAGAGGGTTGCCTCCCCACAACCCATTCTTTAGACTGTAAACTTCTAGGGCAGGAACTGGTCTCCGTCATCTCTATGTGCTCAACAAACATATTCATGAGGCAAGCCCCCAGATTCTCCTAGGTTGCATTCTGGAATGATCAGGGTCTCCTGACAAGGCTTTCCTTTGACCTCCCTCAAAGACCCTGACCCCAGAACTGATGCTTTATTCTGAGGAAGAGAAGAACTGAGCCTATTTGTAATTTAACAAAGTGAATTCAAGCTTTTATGCCTCCTTTAGACCAGCTCTCTTCCTTGTCCCCAAAGATAAAGCCTTGAACTAGCTCCCCTCAATGAAGGTAGGTTCCCCCTCCCCTGAACAATTATAGGCCATTCATTTATGGTTGCTGGACCTGGTCTCATAAACACCATTCACTCTGAGGTGAGAAAAGTCACAGTGCACCTCCGGCCCAAGCCAGCACAATTCCAAGGAAGCCTTTCCCTCTAATTAGTGGGGTATTTGCTAAAACAGCTCTTGCTCTCCTTATTGTAAAATCCAGAGGACAATAGCTCCTTATTGCCTAACCAACTGGGTGAGTTCCTGGTCCCATCTATTCCTGGACCCTCCCTGCTGCCCCTGCCACCACTGAAAGGGGGAGGCTGTCACCTTGTTTGGTTACTAATTAAGAAAAGGCAAAGCCTTTGGCTATTACTGTTGTTCCCCCCCCCTTCATTATACTGCATTCAAAGGCAATTTCTTCAGCAGGATGACCTCCTACTCGTTCAGGAAAGAGACTGGAGTTTGGGTTTTCAGAATTTAGAAGAAAACGCAGTTGGAGGGCAGGCCTCAGAACATGCTGGCTGCTCTTGGTTGACCCGTTACTAGGGTCCCACAGCTAGAGTTTGACTGCACCTGGACCTTGGCTAATTCTCTTCACCATCTTGGGCACCCTCTTGGGCAGCTCACTCAGATGTGATCTGCTGTAATTTATAACAGGACTTGGCACCTCAATGAAACATTTAAAACCGGTCTGATTTTTTCAGGCTACTAACCCCGTTAGTGACTAAGGGCTGGCTGGTCGTTGCACTTTTCTGTGCCTCAGTTTCCCCATTAAAAATTGGGGGCATAATTTAGTCCCAAATCCATGACAGAAGTGTTGCGAGAATGCATTTTCCTCTTGAAACGTTCCTACATCAGACTTCTCAATCCCAGAGATCTATTTGAGCTGGGTGCTGTAGGAAAAGGGCCCAGGACTAATAGGCAAATGATGGACTTGGAAAGTGTGAAAATGGTTCCCAGATCATTTTCGGGGGGGGGGGATTCAAAGGAGGAGAAATCGTATGAAAGTGTATGACGTAAGCGTAAGAGGTAGTGATGTAAAGGGTTACATCAGGAAGTCACCAAGCTCAGCGCCTCTGGCTCCGCAGCCCCCTGGGTGGGTGCTCCCGCCAGGATCGTTGGGAGCGGGCTCTTCGGGCGCCCGGAGGGGACTGCTGGCCCTGGTAGATCCTGTGGGTCTTTTCAGAAGCCAGGGGCGAGTTCTGCAGAAGGAGCCGGCCAGGGAAGGGGCCTGAGCGGCGGGGGCTCCCCATCTGCACCCCTGCGTGGAGACCCGGGCCGCTAGGCCGAGGAGGCAGAGGGCCCCGACGAGTCCGCCCAGGAGGCGGGAGGCAGGTGCGGAGGTCACGGTCCCAGAGCCTGGGAGGAGCCCTCGGGAGGGGTGTCGTGGGCTCGGCCGGTGGGAAGGAACGAGCCCGGGGCCGGCGCGGCTGTGGGGGGCGGGGAGGAGGCGCGGGAGGCGGGGCGGAGGCGGTGGAGCCCCGGGGATCCACTCGCCCAGCTCCGGCCCCTGCACCCGCCCGCAGCCAACTTGGGGCCGAAACTTCCTCGGGTCTAGCGCTCGAGAGAAGAGCGCGCAGCGCAGAGAGGACCGACGGCGGCGCCGGAGCCGGGCACCCAGGGCTCAGGGCCTCGCTGCGGCTCGGCCGGGGGCTCCACACCCCCGACCTTCCCCGCCGACCGAGCTCGAGGGTCCCCGAGAGGCGCAGGGAGCCCTCCCGGCGGCAGGAGGGAGTGCGGACTGCGAGGGCAGGACTGCCCCGGCCGCCTTCCGCGGGCCCCGCGGGGCTGCCCCAGCGTTGGGGGGAACCGCACTCGCCTTGGAGGGACCCCCGGAGCGCGGCTCGCCAACCCCGCGCCCCGGCCGCGGATGAAGAGTCGGGCGCGGCGGCCGGAGCGGCCCGCGCGCTGAGAGGAGCGGGCAGGGTCTGTCCCGGGCCGCCCCCCGGACCCCCGGGCCGAGCGGAGCTGCGAGCCGGAGCCCGCGGGCCTGACAAGCGGCGTGCCATGCAGGTAAGCGCCCGTGGCGGCTGTGGGAACCGGGAGCTGCGCGGGCCTCCGCCGCCGCCGTCCCCGGCCCCCGCTGCCCCGGAGGCGCCCCCGCCGCTGCCTGGCCACCGAAATTGCCGAGAGCTCCCTCGGGCTCCAGTCCTGCTCAGCGCCCGCGGGCTGGCTGGGGCTGGGGTCTGGGGCCGCGGCGCGGGGCTCCGGGAGCCGGCGCTCGCCTCCCGGAGGAGACAGGCCGGTGTTCGGCTGCGAGCGGGGATCCGCCGACGGGGCAGGTGGGGGGAAGGGAGTGGCCCCCGGCCGCGCGGGGAACAAAGCTGGGACGCCGGGCTCTCGGTCACGCCGCTGCCGCCTCCCGCGAGCGCGCAGCGCCCGGCGCGGAGGGCGCGCTCCCGGCCGGGGCAGGTAGGCTGGGGCTGGCTGCCCTCCCCCGGGCGCGGCTTCGCTGACCCCGGTAGGCGCGGAACCCCGGCCGTGGGCGCTGCCCGCAGCTGTGGGACCGCCGTGAGCCCCTCGGGCGCCTAGCTCGCTTTCCTGGGCTTGGTCGGGCCCAGCTGGAACCCTCCTCCGCTTGGGGTCTGCGTCCGGCAGCAAGCAAACTCGGATGAGGACTACATCTGGATCACTTTAACCCGCCAGCAGTGCGAGCGTGGTGCCTGCATTCCTAGCCCGCGCCGGCGCAGGTAGAGCCCTGGGCGCTGGTCGGGCTCTGCGTTCTCTCTGTGGCTGCTCTGCTCCTCTACCTCACCCATCCCTGCCGTGGGAGAAGTGGGAAGTGACCTCTTTCCCCCATCTTCGTGTGGAGCCCCAGTGGATACTCCTGCATATAGTTTTAAGAGACAGTTTAGTGCGCTTGGAGCAGGATCGGATCTGTTTCTTAGGAAGGGAAACTGAGGTGGCTCCAGCCCTGGGTTGATTGATCACCCAGCTGAGTGGGGAGCGGAGGCGCTCCAACTTTCCTTCTTCACTGCTTTTGCCTCCCGGTCGCGTTGGCAACAGCTTTCAGTTGCTACCACGCTGGTTAGAGTTTCAGCCTGGTACCTGGAGGAAAAGGACTCAGGATCAGGTTACCAATCTCCAGAACTACTCCAGTTGCCAGGGAATGTGCCCACTTGCCAGAACCATGATGGGACATCCGTGCCCATGCTATCAATGTGGGAGCAGAAAACTCTGGGTCAGCAGGGCAGGATCATGCCTCTGGCTAAATTCCAGCACTCTTGCAGGCTTGCAGTTGGTAGCTTAGGGTGACCCCCGACCCCAGGTAAGTGAGAGCCCAGGAAGCAGCAGGCATCCCCTCACAAAGCCTAGGGACCCTTTCCCACGCCCAGCTGCTCCTGCAGCCTGATTCACATGTAGAATTCTCATCCCAAGCAAGATGCTCCATCTCAGGTGTAGACCAGGGGCTGCCGGGCCTAGGGCTTGCACCTGCACACGTGTCTAGGCTCACACACGAGTCCCAGCAAACACATGGACTTATTAGAGGTGGAAGGCCAGTGGTAGTTTCCTTCCATTGCAAAATAGTGTCTCTTCTTTCTTGGATACACAATATTCATGGTTATAAATAGCAAGAAGGAGGAGGTGTGTCTCCTTGGAAGGAAAGGCATTGCTGAAAGAGAACACTTTCGTACAGTTGTGAGGGGAGTGATGAAGCTGGGGTCTTCATGGTGATTATCAGGTCCAGCAACCCCAGAAGAGAGGCTCTATGAAAGCCAGGGCTTCCTCTCAACAAGTAGGGATGGCATGACACCAGGGCGGGAGGGGGAGGAAGTAAAGGCACCTAAAGTGACTATCGGTGGTAAATACCCAAGAGTAGCCAAGAGACCTTTTCCCTTTGTTTTCTTTCTCAAGGATAGTCAGCCCAGGGTTTATGACACTGTGGGATCAGCTGGCCTGCCAGGGAGCTGGGGCTAGTTTTGGAGGCGCTTGCTGGTCCTTTCCCATCCATGAATACCCTGGTGTCTTTATGTATTTGAGTATGAATATGTGAGTGAGGGTGTGCCCACGTGTATGTGTTTGCCTAGGGCGTCTGAAACTGGTCTCCTCTGTAGTTCATTTGGTGGTTGTAATAGCTCCGAGTATTTCTTATTAGCTTGAAACAAGGTTTATCTAAAAACTTGTCCGTCTAAAAAGTGTAAGTTATTGCTGGAATGGCTGGAAACCATATGCTGTGAAAAGAAAAAAATGTGGGCTTGTTCTTCACCTGTGCATTTCACCCTCCTCTCACTCTAGTGGGAGCTGAAAGATTTTTTTGTTTGTTTACTCTTCTTCACAGAGGACCAGGCTGATATCATGTGATTTTAGCTTCTAGGACAGTTCTGCTGCTTTCTAAGTTGCCACTGCCTGGCATCTCTACCATGGTGGGGGGTGGAGGGGTTCACGTGGAGTGATAGTTCTTGTCATCTCTGAAATAGAAACCAGTAAGTCCACAGAGCTTTCCTGCCTGCAATCCTGATTTTGTTCACTTTGGCTCCTTTCCAGACCGCCTGCCATTTATCTCCTTAACCTTCTAGACAGGTCTTCAGAGTCCACCATTCTTCCAGCCCCACACCTGAGTACAATCCTCAGAGTGTTGTTGTGGTGGTAGTTAGTGGTTGTTTTTGTAATTGCATCGGGTCTCCCAAGTCTCAGGACAGCAGTAGATGTCACCCCCAGAGTGATGGGAGCTTGGGGAGCACCACACAAAGGCGCCTGGGCTGGGTGCTGTTGAGCTTCTTCAAACTGCCTCCAGGAGTCCAGAAGAGTCCAGCAGAGAGGCTGTGCGTAGGTCCTGTGGCAAAGATGAAATGGCCTGATAGTTTTCATCTGAGCCACCTTCTGCCCACGTCTGGGGTGCAGCCTATACACCCACCCAGGCAGCATGTCTAGGGAGCCCCCAAAATGGACCAGCTCTATGGTGCAGCCTGGTTGGAATTTTTTCTTCAAAATGAAATTCCCCCAACTCCTCAGAGCAGGTGATTGCCCTGCTCCTACCAACGCTCTCCACCCCTGGTTGGCTCTGTTTACCTGGCTAAATTTAAACCTCCGCCCCCTCCATCCCAGTTTGACCCAAAGGCTCGCGGTCTAGCCACTGGGCTGGCTGCTGCGGCAGCATTTCCTGACTTCTTTCGCCCCTGTGGTTGCAGTTTGGTCTTTTTTGTACTGAATGAATCCTCCTCTAGACTTTCTAAAGTTGGTCTCTGTCCTCACTGCTTCTCCACCCATGTGGCTTTCTTTTCAACTCCTTCCTCCCAGGCGATTTGGAATCTGGTTGGGTACTGAGGGAACACTCTCCCCTGACCCTTCCAGATACAATGCTCCATGCACAGGGGTTTTAGGAAACCTAAGGTCCTCAGGGGCTGTCCTGACTGCAGTCACTGCCCAGTGCCAGTGGCCAGGCTCCCAGCTCCCTTTTGGGTCAGTATGGTGCTGGCGGCAGGGCAGCCCTTAAAGGGGCAGGGTCATTTTCTCAGAAGGTCTTTTGCACCTCAAAATCCCAAACTTCCCAAATGCCCAGCCCATCGATATGTTCTAGTCTTTACATCATTGTCTTTTCTTGAGGTTTTGCTGTGGAGGGGGCATATGGTATGATAGCTTCTCTTCTCTGGGTCTCGTCTTTTCTATAGAGTTGGATGAGATTGCCAGAGAGGCCCCTTCCAGATCTAAGATTCTGTCCCACTTTAACACTTCCAGCTCTTTCAGGTTTGGGAATCCCTCTACTGTGGCCCAGGCTTGGGTGGGGAGGCAGGCCTGTCAAAGGTGGGGGTGTCCCCACCCGAGTCAGGCCTGCCGCTTTCACAGAGGTCCTGTTTCACAAATTGTGGTCTTAGAGGCAGGGTTTGTGGTCGAGCTAGAGGCTCAGGTTGTGCTCCTGGCTTTGGGCTGAGGCCCAGCAGGGGCCTCTGTGGTTAATCGGCATCCCAGGGCTTATGATGAAGCTCTGTCTCCAGTTTTGGGTGACTTTGGGGTTGGTGCCTCAGTTCCTGGGGGGAGGTCCTGGCGTCCAGTGGGTTTTCAGACCTCTCATCTGTAGCTTCCTTGGGCCCCAGAAAGGCTAACTCCTAGAAGGTTGCCCTTGTCTGACTCATTCATCAAGGATCCAAAGTGGATTTACCAAGGCCTGTGAAATGATAGCTGGGCTTGAGTTAGAAAAGGCGGTGGATTAAAAGTACTTGGTTTTCAAACTTTAGACCCCAAGGGTCACTTTAGAGTTATCTGCAAATGTTTGATCATTAAATTTGCTCTGGGGAAGTGAAAAAGATAACATAAAAGTGTAAAGTAACAAAGCTTTTCTAATGCCAGCTCGAGGTTATCCTGTTGGCTGCTATCTTGCTGTCCCCTCTCCTCTTAAGGTCCTGGGTTTAAAACAAGTAGCCACAGAGCAGCCCTGAGCTTCTGGGCTATTACGGGTGTCATGTCTGCCCTTGTGGCCTTTCCCAGGTCTGAACCAGGATTCACACTGTCCCTGGACTTAACCTGTGGATGGACCTGGGCAAGAGGCTGGCGTCTCTAGCCCACCGATCTCACTGGCAAATATGCCCTGGTGGTGGGAGGATTTCATTGCTCTGGAAGCGTAGAGCACAGCTGAGTCCCTGTCACAGACTCATCTCTAAGATGATAGACTTCACCCGTACTTTTGATAAGTTTCTCCTGGGAAAATTTTGAGTAATGGATTTCTGAATACTTCACAGAAATCTTGTCCAGGCTTGAGACCCGAAATCAAGGTGGTTCAACCTTTGGAGAGATGTTAGATGCATATTGAGAGCCACACTGCAGAGCAGGAGCTGTGAGTGAGAAAGAGGCATTCTGACCTGTACTGTACAGACATGAGCTGAGGCAGGAGGCAGCAGAACTAAGATGGTGAAGGTCAAGACGAGTGCTTCTGAGACAGACTTCCTGGGTGTGAATCCCAGCGCTTGTCTCCTGTGAAGGCAGGGCAGGTTACCTGACTTCTCTGCGCCTCAGTTTCCTTATTTACAAACTGGGAAACAGCAGCGTTATGCCCTTCCCATCTGGTTGCTACGAGGATTAATATATGGAAAGCACTAAGACCTGCCTGGAACTTTGCAGGGCTCTCTAGTGTTTTGTGACAACACTGAGGAGGGACTCCTGGCAGGGCAGTTCCAACTCCTTGGCACTCTGCCCTGAACCTGCTCTGCGCTGGAAGATGGAGGCTGCACCATGTGGACGTGGCCTGCTGCTTATGTCAGCTTGTGTCGTCACTTCTCAAAGGAAAGGACGCTCACAGATACCAACTGCGTCCAATCAGGCAGAGAAGTCTCTTTAATCATTACAGGGTGTGAATAGAGGTTTGTGGGCTGACAGGGAGAGAACAGGTATTCAGTTTGGCTGTCGTGACGGGAAGGAAAAGTGAGACACTCTGGACAGGAGTGTTGGATTCTGATGTGGATCTGTGCAGTTGAGAGTTGTGCGTGTCCCTGATGGGGAAGGAGGGGTCCTGCTGACCCTGTCCCACACGCGGCTGTTACTTTCCTAAGCAAATGGTGATACATTCCCTGTGTTTGGAAATCACTCTCAAAAACTCTTAGCTTGTCGTATTTCCTGTGCTTAGAAAGCTAACCTCTGTGAAGTCATATCTAAAATCAGCTTTAGGGTAGGTGCGTCCAGCACTGTGAGGCTGACCATGCGTTGGTGAAGAGGTCTGAGGGAGGGAGGGAGAGGGCTTAAAATGCTAAAGAGAGCCAGGGAGCATTGCGAGGCGGACTTGCAAGTGTACTCCACTGGGGGCATCTGACTTCATCGGGTTAAATCACTGAGTCAGCCCTACCATCAGGCTGGGGGTGTCAGGGACCTACAGGGGTGCCCTTGCAGCTTGTTGAGCAGGGGACCTCCTGCTAATGAGTGAACCCTCTGCTTCCCTTGACACAGGCCCTATTCCAGTGGTGATGAGCGCCACATCTAGGGGGTTAGGTCAGTTCCTTTAACTTGTCAGGGCCCGGGGACACCTGGCCCCAGCCTTGCTCCAACCTAATCCCCCGGCTTTTCTCAGGCATGGCAAGTTCTGAGCCATTACACACTTAGCCGCATCTCAAGATTCCTCTTTCCTGCACATTTTATGTCTCATTCCTCATGTTAACAGGGAGTGGTCACACTTCCCCAAGAATACCCTCTTTACCTTCCCTGCAGCTTAACAGCCCAGACTCGGCACCCTAGTCCACCCAGCCCTGCACAGCCTACCTTCTGCCTCCTTCTCCAAGCCCATCTTTGCTACGCTCTTTCAAGGCCAACACACGGCCTCCCTGCAGTTGTGAGAACACTGCGTGCCCCTTGCCTTTGCACTTGTGCTCCTTCTGCCAGGATCTTTCCTGCTCAGCTCTGTGCTGGGGGGGGGGGGGGGGGCTCCCGTCTTTCAGATCCCAGCCACACAAAGAGGCCCGGCCCAGGCAGTGGCTGCCAGCCCCCGCCCCAGGGGCCGTCTATTGCTGTCTGATTCCCCTGGAGCCCTTAGCACCATCTGTAGCTCTCTCTCTTATTTATCAGCACACTGGTTGAACGTCTGCCTCCTAAACTATCTTTGTCTTGTTCTCCACTCCTGAAGCTCAGAGCGCCTGTTATTGCTGACCTTAGGGAAAGGAACTCTGTACTTGTAAAGGATGTTCTTTGCTAGAATAGGCCCATTTTGTCCAAGAAGTATACCATCCTTAATGATTTCTGTTGATGATTGAATTACTCATATACCAAATGTTGATTTAGGCATGTCCCAGGTGTTGTGGTTATAAGACAGAGTTCTTAAACTTGAGGAACTTTTGTTCTGGTAACTTCTACTACAGACAGATGGCAATTGTGTAGTATTCTAAAACCTCCAAGTCTTTGAGTCCCCCATACCTCGTGCCTACAACCCATCTTGCGATGATGCACATCAAAGGTGGTTTGGGAGACAGTATTGAGCAAAGTGCAGTGTAGAGTGGAAACGCAGAAGAGCAGGGGGCCAGAGGAAGCTGTCCAGGCCCTGCAGAGATCCACGAAGCAGTGCTGAGCCGACCTCTCACTCAGGCTGGGTCCTCAGGTGCTGCTGTTACTAGTAGAGAACATTTCACTCAGGTGTCGATCAGATTGGGAAGTGGTGAGCCCCTGCTTTAGGAGTTCCACGAGTGCCCTACCCCCATCACCCTGTGCTGCTGGCCCTTGGTCATTGTTGCATGAAGCAGTGAGTGTCTCCTTTGCTGTGCCCTCATCCCAGACTGTGCACACCATCTCCTACCTGTCTCTTTGGTCCCAGGTTGCCCAGGGCCAGTATCTAGTGAGGCCTTATTGAATATAATTTGAAAAGAACTTGTAGGAGAAAGGTTTCTAGTTGCCATGGGAGGTTGCAGTGTTACCTCCTCTTAGATGCAGGCTCTTCCCTTGGCTTCAACGGCACCTCAATCTCTTAGTTTCTCTCCTCCCTCATTGGCTGCAGCTTTCCTGATTTTATCTCCTGGGGCTTCTACTCTATATACTTAAAGATGGTCAATGACGAGCCACTTATTATCTCATAAGATGATAGTGCTGTATTTTGCGTTGTACCTTCTCTTTCTTTTATTTTCTTTCTTTCTTTTTTTTGAGACTTACTCTTTTACCCAGGCTCGAGAGCCATATCAACCTCACATCAACCTCAAACTCCTGGGTTCAAGCCATCCTCCTGGCTCAGCCTCCTGAGTAGCTGAGATGACAGGTGCCTATGACAAACCCCAGCTATTTTCTTTTTCGTTTTTTTTTTTTTTTTTGAGACAGAGTCTCACTGTGTTGCCCTTGGTAGAGTGCTGTGGCATCGCAGCTCACAACAACCTCCAACTGGAGTGCTTAAGCGATGCTGTTGCCTCAGCCTCCCAAGTAGCTGGGACTATAGGTGCCTGCCACAACACCTGGCTACTTTTTGGTTGCAGTTGTCATTGTTGTTTAGCAGGTCCAGGCTGGTCTCAAACCCACCAGCCTCAGTGTATGGGGCTGGTGCCCTCTCACTGAGCAATAGGTGCTGAGCCTATTTTTTCTTTTTTCTATTTTTAGTAGAGACAGGGCTCGCTCTTGCTTACGCTGGTCTTGAACCCCTGAGCTCAACCAATCCTCCTGCCTCAGCTTCCCAGAGTGCTAGGATTACAGGAGTGAGCCACTGTGCCCTCTGTGACCTCATCTGTCATCAGGAGTGATACCAAACATCCTACAATGCACAAAACTGCCTCCTCAGCAAGAGTTATTGGGTCCAAAATACCTGCAGTGCTGAGCTTGAGAAACCTGACTTGGGAACAACCTTAGGAAAACAAGCCATGAACTATAATGCTCACCATGCAGCTGGTGAACCAAACAGGCAAAGAATCTACAGAGACCGCTCTGTGCAAGCTGCAGCTCCCATGTCTCATAGCCTGGTGGGCTCCCTGCGTGTCCCAGGCCCTCCTAGCCCAGGCTCATTCCCGCCTCAGGCCCTGTCCCGCTGTGCCTTCTGCTTGGGCTGTTCTTCCTTCCTCCCCTCTCCTCCCTCACCTTCTTCAGATCTTTCCTCAAAAGTCACCCCCATGAGGTCTCCCGGGACATTCTTATATAAATTGCAACCCCCCTGCCCTTCCCCATCCTTCCTCTCCAATGTATTTCTCTTTGTCATACCATGGGGCATACAGATACTTCCTATCATTTACTGGTCCTCTTGGCTGCTTCCCCTGCTAGAATATGCTTCCATGAGGGCAGGCACTCTTGTGTCTTTGGTTCACAGTGTGTCTTGAGCACACAGAACAATACTTGACACACAGTGGGTGTTCAGTAAACGTTTGCTGAAGGAACTAAATGGAGACAAGGCAGGGGCCACACCTGGTGACCTGGGCGTGCCTTCACAGGAGAAGCAGGTGGACCTTCTCTGCTCTGTTGCTCCCTGCCCCTCCTGGCTTCCCCTTCACTGGACCAGAGAATATGTGACCCAAGGAAATAGCTCTATTTGTCATAACTGATGAAAAAAGTAAGACATGTTCACTGAAAAACATTGAATTTTCATTGAAAATATGAAGAAAAAAATGATGATTTCAAGCTATTATTTTGGCCATTCCTTTTCAGTCTTTTCTGCACACATGTGTGTACGCGTGCATGTTGTCTGCACATATATGTATAAGCGTGTGTGTTTCTTCGCCTGCTTGTCTCCCTGCTGGGTGGATGGTGACACCCTGCGGGTAGGAACCACACCTGTTCTCCCTCCGTATCCGTTTCCAGGGCAGGTCATGGAACCTGGTGTCATCCGGAGCACAAAATGCAGGAGCTGTAGCTTGTGCAGAGCTGGTCCCTGGGGGTTCTTTGTCTTTTCGGTTTACCAGCTACTTGGTGAGCATTGTGTCTTCACCACTTTTATTTTCCTAAGGTTGTTCCAAGGTCAGGGTTCTCAGCCTCAGCACTGTGGGCATTTGGGACCAATAACTCTTGTTGAGGCGGGCGTTCCGTGATGGTACGATGTTTGGTAACATCCCTGGCCTCTACTCATGTGGTTCCTTGGCACCTCTGTCCCAGGGACAATAGCCAAAAATGTCTCTGATATCATCAAATGTCCCCTAGGGGGAAGGGCAGAGGCAGAATCACCTCTGGCTGAGGATACTGTTCTAAAATATCTCTATTTTTTCCCTAACAGTCTTCCCTTGTTGCCCCTGTGGAGAAAGTCCTGTGGAGTCCTTATCCGTTTTACATCCTATTTCCACTCTGTTGCTCGAGTGTGAAACAGATGTCAATTATGGTAGCAGCTTTCTCACCAGCTGTCTGTCGCTGGTCCCCCATAAGGACATCTCTCCCCTGCTCCCACGTGACTTGTGCTGCAGCCATCCTGGTCACTAAATCAGGTCCCCAGAGTAAATGAGGTGTCCCGTAGTAGAAGGGATTTTGCTATTTACTGTGTCTGGTAAATAGAATATCAGCCTCCAGAGGTCAGCTCTGTCCAGCAGTGATTTCCAAGCTTTCCCAAGTCTTTGTCCTCCATACTTTCTGTTCTCTTCCCGGGGCAGGCGGCTTTCAGGTCAGATGGACTTGGGTTTGAGCACCAAATAGGCACTCACAATCAGGTTGACCTTACTGCGGCTAGTTAGGCTTTCTGAGCTCTGTTTTCTTCATCCTGTAAGCAGGGGTAATTACACACAACCCCTGAAGTTATTTTGAGAGTTAAATGTGATGATTTATGTGAATTAGGACAATGTCTGTCACATAGTATGCACTCAAACAGTGTTTGCACTCTAACTCTTCGTAGGAAAAAAAGTGAAAATGTCAAGAAATTGTCACTTACTGGAACATGTTCTTCTTAGCAAAGTATCTCAAGAATGGAAGAAAAAGTATCCAATGTACTCAGCCCTAATATGAAGCTAATTTATAGCTTTCATATGAAGGCTAAAACCCAATTATAGAAACAACATTCTTAAAAAGACGAAAGAAAAAAAAATGTCAACTAACTTTCAATACCATTTCTAGTGAAAATACCCCCCAGGAATTAAGGCAAATTAAAGCTGTTTTAGAAGATAGCTGAGAAATGTGCCCTTAGCAGACCGTCCCTATAAAAAATGGTATCATATGTTCTGAAGATGATAGAAAATCACATCTATTACATCTCATGAAGGCCTGGACCTGTAGCAAGGAAGGAGGAACAGCAGAATGAATATACATACATTTGGATAAATATGAAAGAAATTAGTACTTACATAATTTTCTTATAAGACTATTATTTATAGGAAAATTGATGACAAATGTGGAGTAAAGCCAGAAAAAAAAATGTAGCCACGGGACTAATAATAAATAAATAAAACAGGGGCAAACTCTCCCCAAATTGAATTGTACTGCTGTTACTGTATTGCACTGTGTATGGAATACTGTGATATTATTTGAAGATAAATAATAGTAGGTTGAATTTTATTATTATTTGAAGATAAATAATAGTAGGTTGAATTTTCATATTGTTATTTCTAGAACAACCACTAAAATAATAAGTTATAGCTAAAACACCAAGAAAGAAAATTGAAAGGAATAGGAAAAACCATGATTCAAACTAAAAGTTTATATGTCATGAAGAATAAAGACGCAAGAAGAAAAGAAAAAAAGAACAAGTAGAGAACAAGATGGTATACACAAGCTCAGGTGCATCAGTAATGACATTACAGCGTCAATGGACTAAACACAATGATCGAAAGGCAGAATTGGTCATTCTAGAGAAAAACATAAACCGCAAACCCTATTGTATGTTAACTACAGGAAATTCTCATGCCGTGTAAAGATACAGTGCAAAATAAAAGATTGAAAACAATATATCATAAATATACTGTAAATAATTAATTTTGTGATACTGATATCAACAAAATAGAGTTTAAGATAGATTTTTTAACAGATATAATAACCGCTCTTACCAGCTATAATAACAGATATTTTATTATTATAAAATAGTCAATATCAGGAAGATCTAATAATACTAAATGTACACGCAAAAAAAAAGACAAAATATACAAAACATTTGTATATTTTGCATGAACAAATATTCAAATTCACAGTCATAGCAATGGAAATTAAGTGTGGTAGTACAATAGGAATTGATGAAAAGTTTAGAAAACTTACAAACATTTATAGATAGGTCAAATAATTTCTATATAACCTGTTGTACAAAAAAAAATCACAGGTGAACTTATAAATTATGTGAAAATGAATCAAATGAGTGATTATTTTTGGAATAAAATTTATAGCTTCTAATACATGTATAAGAAAATAAGAAAGCCTTAAGGTCAATGTTCTAAGTACTTTAAAACACTAAAAATATAGTGAATTAAAGTTCTAGTAAGCAAATTAAAGAAAACAATACAACAAAGTGAAAAAATTAATTGGATAGAAAAACAAAACAAATAGGAAAAATATAAAACATGAAGCGTTTATATTTGAAAGATTAATGAAATTAATAAATCTATTCTTGTATTCTGCCAAGATGGAGTAACCAGGATCAGATTTATACCTCCACCTAAAAACAACTAAAAATCAGTCAAAATATATAAAACAGCTCTTTCAAAGTTAGTGCAATTGGTCAACAAAAGGCAGTGTTCCTTGAGAATAATCTCTATAACAGCCTCAGTTTACTACTTGGAGAGATTTCCCAGGCCATGGCTTTAGAGAGGTCCAAACCAGCGCCCACTAGTCCCCATGAGTTAATGAGAATCCTTGAGAGTACAGGAAATCCAAAGTGGCTAGTTTGCGAGGTAGAACCTAGGAGAAGAAAGAACTACAGAATGAGAGAGAGGGACTTGTGGCATTCTGCTGAGGGTCTTCTTTATGCTGGTGCTGATCAGTGATTGTGAAGGCTGGGATAGGAAGATCTCACACAAGATTGAGAGCAAAATGTTATCACCAGCCAGAGCCTCAAATTCATGCAAGGCATCGAATATGCTATTCAGAAGATGTTTGCCTCAGCAGCAGGGGCTGAGCTTGTAGTGTAGAAAGACTGCTCTATTAGTTCCTAATAAATGTTAGAAGCAAACGGACAAGAATCAGGCTGTTTCACTATTTCCAAATACCTTTACTATGTCTCAGAACAAACGAGGGAATAAATTATTTTAGATATTATATTCCTTTGTCTATTATTTTTATTTTAAATTTGAGCATATAGTATCATTAGAAAATTAAATCAATAAAATAACTATTATCTCAAGTAATGTAAAAATCAAAGAACGGTATTACAGAGAAAAGTTTATTGATGTGATTAAATACTTGATTGTATAAAACTTCACCTTTTTAAATCCCACTATGGGGATACATAAAATAGGATATCTTTTTATTGTTGCTTTTGATTGCTTGATGGTCTGTGATAATGTTTCATTTATTCTTGCTTGGGAGATAGGAAAATGGCTTTCAGATTGCTGTTTAAATGGAATGCAAAGGGAAGAAATAGTTCTCAGTGGGTATCTACAGGATAGAAAAAATATTCACGTATGTATTGCTTAGTTCAATTTGTATTTAATGGCCATGGCATGTATCTAATGCCCACCAGGGGCTGGGCATAGTGGCTCGTGCCTATAATCCCAGCACTTTCACCTACTAAAGTAGGAGGATTGCTTGAAGCCACCAGTTTGAGACTGCCTAGGCAACTTGGCATGACCTGTTTCTACCACAATAAAAGAAATTAGTTAGACATGGTGGCTGAGAGATGGCCTTAACCTAATGAGTTCAAGGCTGCAAAGGCTAGGAGCATGTCATTGCACACTAAAACTGGGTAACAAAGTAAGAATCTGTCTAAACAAACCAACAAAAACCAATAAATAAATAAATGAATAAAAACATAAAGATCAAAATGCAGCTCTAAAATTAAAATAAGAACATATTTTTAAAAATATGTAAGTTTTCAGTATATTTTCCGAATTTTTATTTCTTAAATAATAATGATAATCAATGAAACAAAAAGGAATTACAGTCCTTGAAAATTAGTTCATATAAATTTTAAAATGGTGCACAAGTTTTTGGCTATTTTTTTCTCATAATTACCTTTGTTGTTTGTTTTTGGAATAAAATTGAACTGACAGGTCATGGACAGAGAAAATAGCTCTCATTCAAACATAAGTACTGCTTGTATTAAGCCTATCTATAATCATTATTGTAACCAGATAATATCACAGTAGAAAAAAATTTCAGCTGTTATGAATTGTGTCCAGCTAGGATCATGAAAGTCTGTTGATCATTAAAAAGTATATGTACTATGTTATCTTCATTCAACTATCCATCCATCTACTCATTTATTCATTTTTTTTTTAGCAAATATGTATTAATCACTTAAAATATAGCTAAGGCAGGACATAGGTCCTAGGGATGTATTTTACCTTTGTAGGGTTTAGAATGTAGTAATATACTAATGTTTTATTCTGAATGACTTTTTTTTAACTACCAATGGTCAAGTTAGATATTTATGCCAATTTAGTCATGTTCAAACTCAGGCAAATAGAACAAATATTGTTTTTACATTCATATGCATATATACACATATACTCACAAAACATAGACACATACATATTTGTTTTTACAAGCGAAAAATAAAACAACTTTGATTCTGTTTTTTGTTTTTTATTTATTTATTTAGTTAGTTTTACATATACACGTGTTAATTAGGTTTCCACTTTTTGCCTTCACGGAATTGAAAAGACTTAAAATTCAATAACAAAAACAATGTTTAAGATAAGGACTAGAAACAAAAACCATGTAAAGAATGAATGTAAAAGATAACAATGTTTAAGATAAGGACTAGAAACAAAAACCATGTAAAAGAATGAATGAAGCTAAATACATTCATAAAAGAAAACAGAAGATTACTGCATTGAAATATCAAGCAATATTAGCAATAATAATGCTATGTACATTGCTTTCTTAGCAATGTACACATTGTCAAATCAGACATTATAGAGCAGATTGACTCTGAGGCTCAGCAAGAAGTCCACAGTTAACTTCTTATTTTTTTCCCAAAGCCTCAAAAAATAGACAACTAATATCATACAAATAAAAGTAAAGGAGAGTTTCAAAAAACAGACCACGCCAAATCCTACAGACAATAGAAAAAGAAGAAATATTTCAAAATCATTCTGCTTGATCTAGATACACCTGATATTGAAATTGGAGAAAATATATTGTTATAAAGGGAAATTACAAACGTATTTCACTTGAAAGTGAGGATACAATATCCTAAACAACATATGAACAAGTTGAATTAAAAATTAATGTTCAAGTAATGTACTTCGGTCAAAATTGAATCTAATCCATGTGAGAATTAGTCATCAGAAACTTTCATTCTTGTTAAAAATCATATTATTGGCAATTTATGTGTGGGACAGGATCTC
>CAUYON010188313.1:0-15106 GCA_963573935.1 Arctocebus calabarensis
ATCTCAAGAATGGAAGAAAAAGTATCCAATGTACTCAGCCCTACTATGAAGCTAATTTATAGCTGTCATATGAATGGTATAACCCAACTATAACACAAGAATATAGGGAAAGGGGCAAGGGTTGGGAGGGGTGAGGGGAGGGTAATTGGTGGGGCCACTCCTACAGTACATCTTAGAAGGGTATAGGCGAACCTTACTAAATGCAGAATACAAAAGTCTTCATATAATAATGGAGAAATTGCTGGGAGGGCTATGTTAAACAGGTTGATGAAAATAGTCAAGATTGTATTTGAAGCCAGCACGTTGTACCCCTTGATTACACTATTGTACACAGCTATGATTTAATGATAAAGATAATTAAAAAAATTTTTTTAAATGCAAAGAATGAGAAGAACAAAAAAAAAAGTAGTACCAATAGATGTGAAAAAAACTTCATCAATATACACTGGGGGAAGCTGCAAAATTTCACAACCATTGAAATAGTTTAGTTTTAAAAAGATAATAAAACTAATACATTTGTAACAAAGTAAAATAAAAAGCCTCCATAATTTCATTAAAATTAAAAAAAAAATAAAAAGAATATACACTAGGGAAAAGAATCCCTATTCAATAAATGGTGCTGATAAAATTGGTTAGCCATACATAGGAGATTGAAACAGGAAACAAATCTCTAATTACTCATAGGTATTAATTAAAGATGACTTAAATGTGTGGCATGAATCCATAAGAACTGAAGAAGAAAACATGGGAAAAACTCTTCTAGATATGAGCCTATGCAATTTATGAAAAAGACCCCAATAGATGACTTAAATGTGTGGCATGAATCCATAAGAACTGAAGAAGAAAATGTGGGAAAAACTCTTTTAGATATGAGCCTAGGCAATTTGTGAAAAAGACTCCAATAGCATTCATAGCAACAACAAAAATAAATAAATGGGACTTGATTAAATTAAGAAATTTCTGATGGAACATATTCTTCTTAGCAAAATATCTCAAGAATGGAAGAAAAAGTATCCATTGTACTCAGCCCTAATATGAAGCTAATTTATAGCTTTCATATGCTAAAACCCAATTATAGCACAAGAATATGGGGGAAAGGGCAAAGGAGTAGAGGAGTAGGGGGAGGGCAATTGGTGGGATCACACCTACGATGCATCTTAGGAGGGTACAGGTGAAACTTATTAAATGCAAACTATCAATGTCTACATGTAGTGATTAAGAAAATGCCATGAAGGCTATGTTAAACAGTTCAATGAAAATATTTCAGATTGTATATGAAGTCAGCACATTGTGCCCCATGATTGTACTAATGTACACAATTATGACTTAGTAAAAACTAAAAAAAGAAATTTCTGCACAGTCAAAAAATAATAAACAGAGCAAATAGACAACATATAGAAGGGGAGAAAATATTCACATGTTAAACATCCAATCAAGGATGAAAAACCAGAATCTACAAAGAACTCAAACAAATGAGCAAGAAAACATTAAACAATTCTATTAAAAAGTGAGCAAAAGACAAAACCAGAAATCTTTCACAAGAAAATAGAGAATGGCCAATAAACATATGAAAAAATGCTCAATGTCACAAACCATCAGGAAAATGCAAATTAAAGCCATCCTGAGATATCACCTCACTCCTGTAACAATGACTTTTATCTAAAAGTCCAAAAACAATAGTTAAAGGTAAGAATGCAGAGAAAAAGGAACACTTATACAATGTTGATGGGCCTGCAAAATAGTACAAACTCTATGGAAAACTATGAGAATTGCTCAAAGAACTAAAATAGACCTACTGTTTGATGCTGCAGTTGATTTTATCAAAAAGACACCAGCATCTAGAACATTTTACAGCTCAATTCATGATTGCAAAGATGCGGAACCAGCCCGAGTACTCATCAGTTTATGAGTGGATTAACAAAGTGTGGCATATGTATACCATGGAATATAACTCAACCATCAAAAAGGATGAATTAATGCCTTTTGCAAAAAGTCGGATGCAACTGAAGACCATTACCCTAAGTGAAAGATCTTGAAAATGGAAAAACAAACACCACATGCACTCTCTATTAAACTACAACTAATCAATCAGCCCACATGTGCAGAGAGGGTAGTAAAACTCAACAGAATTCAAGCAGGGGAAAGGAGGGAGGAGGGAGAAGGGGTGAAAATCTACCTAAGCTGTACAATGAGCACTTTTGGATGATGGACACACCTATAATCCTGACTCAAGCATCACAAAATTAACCCATGTAACAAAAATCATCTGAACCCCTGTAATTTTCTGGGGAAAAAAGAAAACTAAGATGAAAACAAATACTGTTGAATGGAAGAAAAAGTATCCAATGTACTGAGCCCTACTATGAAGCTAATTTATAGCTGTCGTATGAATGGTATAACCCAACTATAACACAAGAATATAGGGAAAGGGGCAAGGGTAAGGAGGGGAGAGTGGAGGTTGGGGCGGAGGGAGGGTAATTGGTGGGGCCACACCTACAGTGCAGCTTAGAAGGGTACAGGTGAATCTTGCTAAATGCAGAATACAAATGTCTTCATATAATAATGGAGAAATTGTCAGGAAGGCTATGTTAATCAGTTTGACAAAAATAGTTAAGATTGTATATGAAACCAGCACATTGTACCCTTTGATTGCACTATTGTACACAGCTATGATTTAATGATAAAGATAATAAAAAAAATAAAAGAAAAAAAACCAAATACTGTTGGCAATTGAATCAGACTTTGAGCCTGAGTCACAACCTACTTCAAATGTCTAGTAATTTCAATATCTCAATTTAAAATTTGTTTGGTAAATGCCTTACTGTGTGTACAATACCTTGTTCACTTCAAATTGTTTAATTATGACTCTTCTGCAGAAAGTGAGGCCTGCCTCCATGTTTTGGACTAGGTGGAAGAAGATGACAGGTAGGGATTAGAGAGAATGCTTTTCCCCTCCTGTAGCTTGGTTTCCATGCTGCAGAACACTCAAGAGTTTGCAAACCTGTCCAACTAGAAAAGTTGTGTGTGCCGCAGGGCATTCTTGCTTTATAGCTTATGTATGCCTTCAAATTTAATTAAATGTAACAATAAAATCAAAATTAAATGCTAGTAGCTAGGCACAGCAGCTCACACCTGTAGTCCTAGTGCTCTGGGAGGCCTAGGTGGGTGGAATGCTTGAGCTCAGGAGTTTGAGACCAGCCTGAGCAAGAGTGAGAGCCTTTGTCTACCAAAAAAAATTAGAAAAACTAGGTAGGCATGTTGGTCATGTCTGTAGTCCCAGCTACTGGGGAGGCTGAGGCAAAGGATCACTTGAGCCCAAGAGTTTAAAGTTGCTATGAGCTATGACGCCACAGCACTCTACCCAAGGCAACAAAGTGAGACTCTGTCTAGAAAAAAAATTAAATGCTAATATTTAAAATGAAGATATCAAAAAGAGAAAATAAAATGAAAAATCTCCTTTTCTGGTAAGTTTTCTTTAGTTTTTTTTATGCTCAGGCCTTTTCTTGGGTATTTTTATTTGTAAGTTAAGTCTTTATAGCCTCTTTTCTTCTCATTATTTCATCTCAATTCTGAAAATTTGTCCTTTCCTTCACTAAATCTCTCAAATATGCATCTGTTGTGATTGTTGTACTTCTGATATTGTCAACATAGGTTTGACTTCTTTCTTTAACTCATGTTGGTATAACACTTACTGTTTTATGTGTATTCCCTGTCTGAGCAAACCAATGCCACATTTTGTCCAGGTATTGATTTTGGTAGTCATCTTAGGTTATTGATTTTTCACCAGGAAAAAGCAATGAATCATTTGTTGCAATTATTCACATTTAGTAACCTGAAATTAACTATTACTTTGTACTCCCTTGGTAAGAATGAATAAAACTGTCAAAGAGATCTTACCACAGAAAAATGAGAATACATGTTTATTACTGTCTAATTGATTAATATTAATAATGAAAAGTGCATAGTGTACTAGGTAGGTACATAGTATCTTGGACACAGAGGCTAGATGGTATCACTGGAATTCTCTGCTTCTTATAACATTTTAGAAATAAAAATTGATGACCTAGCATACAAAAGTAAAGCATATGATCACCTTCAGTATGATATATTCATTCCCTCAAAAATGATGCACCAAGTTTCTTTTCAATAGTAGTGCTGATCAGTACTGATTATGCTTGTTTTGACTAAAACACAGAGATTCTACAATCCGTGTTAAATTTAGTAGGTGATGTAGACAATAGACCAACAAACTCAAACACACAATCTGATGGTGTGTTGTGTATTATAAAGAAAAATACAGGGACAGGACAAAGTTGGATAAGCACCTTCAAAAAAACACTATATAGGCTGGGAGAAGTGGGTTGCTCCAGTAATCCTGGCACTCTGGGAGGCCAAGGTGGTGGATTGACTGAGCTCAGGAGTTCAAGATCAGCCTGAGCAAGAGCAAGACCCCGTGTGTCCCCTGTGCTCAGTGAGTAGGGCACCAGCCCCAAATACCAAGGGTGGTGAGTTTGAACCCCACGTTGGCCAAACTGCAATTAAGAAAATAAAAGAATGAGACCCTGTCTCTACTGAGAATAGAAATACTAGCTGTGCCTATAGCCCCAGGTTCTTGCGAGGCTGAGGCCAGAGGATGATGTTGTGAGCTATGACACCAGGGCACTCCACCCAGGACCACAGAGGGAGATACAGTCTCAAACAAACAAACAAAAAACTAACATCAATAAAAAACAAAAAAACAAAAAACCCAGTTTACCCAAATGTACTTGACTCAGGAATATCACTATGACTCACCTTTCTGAAGTTCTTGAGTTTATATTTGGGGAGATGAACTGGTTTTATGAAGACACCATTCCCTGCTACAGTCCATTAAATTATTTAAAAAGTTTAAGCATCACAAGGTGTTTAATGAAAAGCATCAAACTGTGCTAAATAAAAAGCATCAGACTTTCAGGCTATGCAGTGAGATCATGTCACTGACCAGGAGGTCCTGAGTCAAACCAGAACTCTCTAATGTGACAATCTGTTATCTGCCAAAATTCACAAGAAGGAAATTCCCAAAGACACATAGTGACATTGACTCCTCACTGTTTCCAAGGCTGGTCATTCTCTTTCTGTTGAAATAAGAAAACAGCATCACCCACTCTTGTGAAATATTTCTCTGTTTGCATGTGTACAGCTTAGTTAAGGCATTTTCCTTTCCTATTATCTTCCTCTAGTAATAACAAAGAATAAGATATTTTACATTTAATTTCCTCAGTTTCTACTGTTGGAAGACAGAGGATGAGTTGTTATAATATACATGCAGAACCTTCATCATCAAGCCTTGGAAATTCCTTTCTCCTCTAATTGATCTCCAATGTCCATGTCCATGGGGAAAAAAACTTCAGTCATTTCCTTGACTTTGCTGATCTGAAGATCGATTCAGTCCTAAACTTAGAGGAAATCAACAATGCAATCAACTCTGCTGTATTCAGCTGTTAGCCAGAATTAGGCCAGAGATGGATGTTGTCAATTAATCTGGAACATGATATGAGAGCTATAAAAGGTGTCTTGCTGTTAGCCAGAATTAGGCCAGAGATGGATGTTGTCGATTAGTCTGGAACATGATGTGAGAGCTATAAAAGGTGTCTTATGATGCTTACAAAAATTCCTTCATTTTGTAACTTAGAGAACTAAGGATTAAAGAGATGCAAGGACCCCTAACAAGTGCTCAGCTCAATTAGAGTGAAACTAATAGCAAGGATAGTTTCCTGTCCACTGCCTAGCGAGTTCCCAGACGGAATATTTATTGATTGTGACTGAATTAATTTATGATATGTCAAAGCACTTCTCTCTATTTTGGGGGGAGGAATTTAATTGGTCTATGAAAATATGAATCCTGTCAGCTATACTAGAGATAGTACAATAAGATGAACTTACAGACGCAGAAAGGACTCTAGCCTTCCAGATTTATCAGATTAAGAAGACAAGTTGGGCAAATTACTTAAGATTTTTGTTTGTTGCCAAATATTTAAAACCAAACAAATGCAAAGGACCTTCTATGAATTAAATGGGATCATATGTGCCAAATGTTTACATAGTGTCTGGGGCGGAGAAAGAGTCTAGGGTCTCTTCTTATCCCATTCAGTCCACAGATTGGGAAACCAGAAAATTGTGTTTAAATTCATTTTGGATGCTTGCTTTTGTCCTGGGGTCATTTCTCCTAGGAAAAGACGATAACATATTATTTAATGAGATTGTACCCAATACATATTAGATGCAAATGATACGTAGTACAAATATTGACCAATGAGTTCTTTAAATGAGTGCTTTAAATTTGGAGGGTGAATAAATTATAATCAGAAACATATGTTTTATTGGTGTTAGTCTTTCACTGATAAATTCTATGTTTCCCTCTTATGCAGTGTGGTACCCTTTGCATTTACCTGGAAAAATTAATTCAGTAAAACCATACATAGCAATGAAATATTGGCTAGAGATAAGCCCAACCCATAATGACACACCTCACGTCAAAGTTATAAATACAAATCTCAGATGGACTGTGTTGCCATGTCATAATATGTCCCTGGTCTCTGCAGATTATTTTTCTCTAAAAACCAGTGTTAATGGTCAGGAGTGGTAGCTCATGTCTGTAATCCTAGCATTCTAGGAGTCAGAAGCATGTACATGGCTTCAGCTCATGTGTTTGTGAGCAGCCTGAGCAAAAGAGAGACCCTGTCTCTACTAAAAATCGAAAAAAGAAATATTGAGGCAAGAAGATCATTGGACCTCAAGAGTTGGAGGTGGCTATGAGCTATGACACCATGGCACTCTACTCAGGGCAACAGCTGGAGACTCTGTCTCAAAAAATAATTATAAAATGAAATAAAAAATAAGAACTAGTGATGGTCCTTTTCTCTTCCCCAAGCTCCAACCCACTTCAACCCACTCCAACCCATATTTTTTTTTGAGGGTACAAGAAACCAGGTTACACTGATTGCATTCATTAAGTAAAGTCCCTCTTACAATCATGTTTTGCCCCCAAAAGGTGTGTCACACACCAGGACCCCACCCCCTCACTCCTTCCCTCTCTCTGCCCTTCCTTTCTCCACCTCTCCCTCTTTCTTTCTCTCTCTGTTCTCTCCTTTCCCCACCCCCACCAAGTAATTGTGATTAATTTTCCCCATATCAAAATTGAGTATGTAGGATTCATGCTTCTCCATTCTTGTGATGCTTTACTAAGAATAATGTATTCCATGTCCATCCAGGCTAGTACAAAGGATGTAAAGTCTCCATCTTTTTAATGGCTGAATACTATTCCATAGTGTACATATACCACAGCTTGATAATCCATTCCTGGGTTGGTGGGAATTTAGGCTGTTTCCCCATTTTGGTGATTGTAAATTGAGCTGCAATAAACAGTCTAGTGCAAGTGTCCTTATGATAAAAGGATTTCTTTCCTTCTGTGTATATGCCCACTAATGAGATTGCAGAATCAAATGGAAGGTCTAGCCTGAGTTCTTTGAGAGTTCTCCATACTTCCTTCCAAAAAGGTTGTATTAGTTTGCATCCCACCAGCAGTTTAAAAGTGTTCCCTTCTCTCCACATCCACACCAGCATCTACAGTTTTGAGATTTTGTGATATGGGCCATTCTTGCCGGGGTTAGATGGTATCTGAGGGTGGTTTTGATTTGCATTTCTCTAATAATTAGAGATGATGAACATTTTTTCATATGTTTGTTAGACATTGGTCTGTCTTCTTTAGAGAAGGTTCTATTCATGTCTCTTGCCCATTGGTATATGGGATTGTTGGCTTTTTTCATGTGGCTTAATTTGAGTTCTCTATAGATCCTAGTTATCAAGCTTTTGTCTGATTCAAAATATGTTAATATCCTTTCCCATTGGGTAGGTTGTCTATTTGCTTTGGTTGTTGTCTCTGTAACTGTACAGAAGCTTTTCAGTTTCATTAAGTCCCATTTGTTTATTTTTGAGGTTGTTGCAATTGCCATGACAGTCTTTTCATGAAGTCTTCCCCCAGGCTGATATTTTCCAGTGTTTTTTCTATGCTTTCTTTGAGGATTTTTGTTGTCTCATGTCTTAAATTTAAGTCCTTTATCCATCTTGAATCAATTTTTGTGAGTGGAGAAAGGTGTGGGTCCAGTTTCAGTCTTTTACATGTGGATATCCAGTTCTCCCAGCACCATTTATTGAATAGGGATTCTTCCCTCAGGGTATGTTCTTAATTGGTTTATTGAAGATTAGGTGGTTGTAAGATGTAAGTTTCATTTCCGGATTTTCTATTTGATTCCAAATATCTCTCTATTTTTATGCCACTACCATGCTGTCTTGACCACTATGGCCTTGTAATACAGCCTAAAATCTGGTGTGGTAATGCCCCCAGCTTTGTTTTTATTACTAAGAACTGCCTTAGCTATATTAAGTTTTTTCTGGTTCCATACAAAACACAAAATCATTTTTTCTAAATCTTGAAATCATGATATTGGTATCTTAATAGAGATGGCATTGAATGGGTAGATTGCTTTGGGAAGTATAGACATTTTAACAATGTTGATTCTTCCCAGCCATGAGCATGATATGTTCTTCCATTTGTTAATGTCCTCTGCTATTTCCTTTCTTAGGATTTCATAATTTTCTTTATAGAGGTCCTTCACCGCCTTTGTTAGGTATATTCCTAGGTATTTCATTTTCTTTGAAGCTATGGTGAAGGGAGTTGTGTCCTTAATTAGCCTCTCATCTTGACTGTTATTGGCACGTACAAAGGCTACACACCTTGTGGACATTGACTTGTGGACATTGATTATATAGCCTGAGACATTATGTATTTTTTGATGACTCCCATGAATCTTGTGGTTGAGTCTTTGGGGTTCTCTAAGTATAAGATCATATTGTCAGCAAAGAGAGAGAATTTGACCTCCTCTGCTCCTATTTGGATGCACTTCATTTCCTTCTCTTGCCTAATTGTATTGTCTAGAACTTCCAATACTATGTTGAATAATAATGGTGACAGAGGATAACCTTGTCTGGTTCCAGTTCTAACAGGAAAAGCTTTTAGTTTTATTCCATTCTGTAAAATATTATTTGTGGGTTTGTCATAGATAGCTTCAATCAGTTTCTGTAATGTGCCACCTATGACTATTCTCTTCAGTGTTCTAATTAGAAAAGAATGCTAGATTTTATCAAATGCTTTTTCTTCATCTATTCAGAGGATCATATGATCTTTATTTTTTTTTTTCTATTAATATGGTGAATAACGTTTATGGACTTGCATATGTTAAACCAGCTTTGCATCCCTTGGAAGGAACCTATTGATCATGATGTATGACTTTTTTTTATTTTTTTATTTTATTATTGTTATTTTTGAGACAGAGTCTCAAGCTGTCACCCTGGATAGAGTGTCGTGGCATCCACAGCTCACTGCAACCTCCAATTCCTGGGCTCAAGTGAGTCTCCTGCCTCCACCTCCCAAGTAGCTGGGACTACAGGCACCCACCACAATGCCCAGCCATTTTTTGATTGCAGCTGTCATTGTTGTTTGGCGGGCCAGGGCTGGATTCGAACCCACCAGCTCAGGTGTATGTGGCTGGCGCCTTAGCCAGTTGAGCCACAGGCGCCAAGCCAATGTGTGACTTTTTTAATGAGAAGCTGTAATCTATTGGCTAGGATTTTGTTTAGAATTTTGCATCTATATTCATTAGTGAAATTGGTCTGAAATTCTCCTTTTCATTTATGTCTTTTCCTGGTTTTGGTATCAGAGTGATGTTTGCTTCATAGAACATGTTAGGGAAAATTCTTTCCTCCTCATTTTTTTGGAATAATTTTTGTAGTACAGGAATAAGCTCTTTTTTGAAGGTTTGATAGAATTCTAGTATGAAGCCATCTGGACAAGGGCATTTGGTTGTGATTCCAAATATTGATCCATTTCCTTCACATTGTCAAATTTCTGGGCACAGAGTTTCTGGTAGTATTCAGAGATGATCTTTTGTATCTCTGTGGCATCAGTTGTAATTTCTCCTTTATCATTTCTGAATGACGTTACTAGAGATTTTACTTTTCTATTTCTAGTTAGTGTGGACAAAGGTTTACCTACTTTATTTATTTTTTCAGAAAACCAACTCCTTTTTTCATTAATTTGCTGACTGATTCTTTGGTTTTCAATTTCATTGATCTCTGATTTAATTTTGGATATTTCTTTTCTTCTGCTGGGTTTAGGCTTAGATTGTTCTTCTTTTTCCAATTCCATAAGATGGCTTGTGAGTTTGTTGATGCGCTTTCTTTGTGTTTTTCAAAGGTAGGCATTAAAGTGATACATTATCCTCTAAGAAATTTTTTGTAGTATCCAACAGGTTTTGGTAGCTTGTGTCTTCTTTCTTGTTTTACTCAAGGAAGTTAATGATTTCCTGTTTTATTTCTTTCTGCACCCAACTGTCATTTAACAGAAGATGGTTTTATTTCCAAGCCTTTGTATGGGGTTGAACATTTTTATTGGAGTGGAGTTCCACTTTTAGTGTCTTGTGGTCTGAGAAAATACAAGGTAAAATTTCAATTCTTTTGGTTCTGTGGAGGTTTATTTTGTGTCCTGGGATATGGTCAATTTTGGAGAATGTTCCATGGGCAGATGAGAAGAATGTATATTCTATATCTGTGGGATGGAGTATTCTATATGCATCTATCAAGCACAGTTGTTCTAGGGTCTCATTTAAGTTCCTTATATCCTTGTTTAATTTCTGTTTAGAGGATCTGTCCAGCTCTTAAGAGGAGTGTTAAAGTCCCCTGTTATTATGGTATTATAGGATATCATATTGCTCAGACTGAGTAAGGTCTGTTTCAAGAATCTGGGAGCATTTAAATTGGGTGCATAAATATTTAGAATTGAAATGTCTTCTTCTTGTACTTATCCCTTGACCAATATAAAGTGACCATCTTTGTCTTTTTTGACTTTAGTTGCTTTAAATCCACATGTATCTGAAAATAAGATTGCAACTCCTCTTTCCTTCTGAATTCTGTTTGCCTGAAAAATTGTCTTCCAACCCTTAACTTGGAGTTTTAATTTGTCTCTTGAAGTTAGGTGTGTTTTCTGCAGACAGCAAATGGGTGGTTTGTGTTTTTTAATCCAGTCAGCCAATCTATGCCTCTTCAGTGGGGAATTCAAGCCATTAACATTTATTGAGATAATTGATAAGTGTGGTAGTATTCTATTCATCTTATTTTGTGAGGTTCATTGCTTAGTTTTATCTTTTGCTTCAGCATGGAAGTTTGGTTCTGTCTTTTAATTTCTGAGTTCTTACTTTGCTGTTGATCCATTGTAATGGTCAGTGTGTAGAACACATTGAAATATCTCCTATAGAGCTGGTCTTGTGGTGAATTTCCTCAATGTTTGTGTATCAGTAAATGATTTGATATCTTCATCAATTTTAAAGCTTAGCTTAGCAGGATATAGAATTCTGGGCTGGCGATTATTCTGTTTAAGTAGATTAAAGGTAGATGACCAATATCTTCTTGCTTGGAAAGTTTCATTAGAGAAGTCCGCAGTCACACTGACGGATTTGCCCCCATAGGTCAACTGGCAGCTTAAAGAATCTTTTCTTTTGTCTTGCCTTTGGACAGGTTCATCACAATGTGTCTTGGGGAAACTTGGTTAGAGTTGAGGTGACCTGGCGTGTGACATCCCTCTGCAAGGAGTGTGTCAGAATCCTTAGTGATATTTGGAAAATTTTCATTTACAATATTTTCTAGTATGGCTTCCATTCCCCTGGGGTATTCTTCTTCCTCTCCTGGGATACCTCTAACTTGTACCTTTGAACGCTTCATAAAGTCTCATAATTCTGTCAGAGAACTTTCTGCTTTATCTCTCTTCTTTTCTACCTCTTTAGCTATCTGAGTTATCTCAAGAGCTTTGTCCTCTACCTCTGAGATTCTTTCTTCTCCATGGTCTAATCTGTTGTTGACATTGCACCTATCTATTGCATCTGTAAGTTCTCTAATTGACTGCTTCAGTTCCTTCAGCTCTGCTATATCCTTGCTATATTCTTCATATTATTCATCTCTTATTTGATTCTGTTTTTGGATTTCCTTTTGGTTATTTTCCACTTTATCAGCAGTTTCCTTCATTGTTTCCTTCATTTCCTTCATTTTTTTCATCATCTGTAGTCTAAATTCCCTTTCTGTAATTTCTAACATTTCCTTATAGGTGGAATCCTCTGCAGTAGCTACCTCACAGACCCTTGAGGGGTGGAGGTTGCTCAGGACTGGTTTTTCATGATGCCAGAAGTTTTCTGCTAATTCTTCCTCATGAGTGATTTCTTTTATCAGTTTCCTTGCCCTAATTTTCCTTTCACTTCCTCCTGCTCTTTAAGTTGCAGTGCCTCTGGACTAGGGTTTCGATGAATTCTTTTGTTACAGGACCAGAAAGATGAGAGGATTGAAGAGCAAGAAGGGAAAAAAGAAAAAAACAAACAAAGAAAGAAAGGAAAAGAAAAAGGAGAAAGGAGAGGGGGTGTATAGAAGTGAATACTCACAAAAAGAAGAGGTACAGAAAGAGCCAGGACTGGATCAATGTAGGTATACAGTAGGGTACTTTGACCCAACCTTAAAAACCCCCAACCTCTGGGAGTGCCAGGTTGGGTGTTTTCCTTGAGGTCAGCAGGTCTTTGCTAGCCTGTTTGGACACATTACCCCACCTCCACCAGGTACAGTGGGAAAGTAAAAAATGCTATAAGTCAAACCAAAACAAGCAAACAGAAAACTTTCTAGGATAAAATGGAGAGATTAATCAAATAATAGGGGTAGAAAGGCTAGCAAAAATGAAGTCCTAATTGTTGAAAAAGGCAACAATGGAAAATTATATTTAAACTAGAAAAATGAAAAAAGAAAAAAAGAAAAAAGGAAAGAAAAATCTATAGCAACAATGTTGAAATTAAAAAACTAAAAAGAAAAACAAACAAACAAAAAAAACCAAAACAAAACCAAAAACAAAGCAGTATGTATATCTTGCTGAATATTTTCTGGGCAACAGGTGATCTTCTGAGATATCATCTAGCTCCAATAAGATTAGCCCACATCACAAAAGTCCAAAACCAGAGGTGTTGATGTGGATGTGGAGAAAAGGAAACACTTCTACACTGCTGGTAGGAATGTAAACTGATATGGTTCTTTTGGAAAGATGTTTGGAGAACACTTAGAGATCTAAAAATAGACCTACCATTTGATCCCTTCATTCCTCTACTAGATATATATCCAGAAGACCAAAAATTACATTTTAACAAAGATATGTGTACCCCAATGTTTATTGCAGCCCAGTTCATAATTGCTAAGTAATGGAAGAAGCCCAAGTGCCCATCGATCCACGAATGCATTAATTAATTGTGGCATATGTACACCATGGATTATTATGCAGCCTTAAAGAAAGATGGAGGCTTTACCTCTTTCATGTTTACTTGGATGGAGCTGAAACATATTCTTCTTAGCGAAGTATCTCATGAATGGAAGAAAAAGTATCCAATGTACTCAGCTCTACTATGAAACTAATTTATAGCTTTCATATGAAAGCCAGAACCCAAGTCGAGCACAAGAATATGGGGAAAAGGGAAATGGAGAAGAGGGGAGGGAGGAAGATGGGTGGAGGGAGGACGATTGGTAGGATCACACCTATGGTGCATCTTAGAAGGGTACAAGTGAAACTTACTAAATGCAGAATATAAATGTCTTCATATAGTGATTAAAAGGCCATGAAGGCTATGTTAAACAATTTGATGAAAATATTTCAAATTGTATATAAAACCAGCACATGGCATCCCATGATTGCATTAATGTACACAGCTATGATTTAATTTAAAAAAACCTAAATAAATGTAGGACGATGCCTGTGGTTCAAAGGAGTACGGCATCATCCCCATATGCAGGAGGTGGTAAGTTCAAACCTAGTCCGGCCAAAAAAAAAATGCAAAGAAAAAAAAATAAATAAGAAGTAAAAGTAGATTTGACAATGTGAGATAGGCTAAAAAAAAAAATGCATATGCTAGTCTGAGTGCTCTGGTTCATGCCCATGATCCCAGCATTCTGGGAGTCTGAGGTGGATGGATTGCTTGAGCTCAGGATTTCAATACGGATACAAGCCAAGAGTGAGACTCCATCTCTAAAATATAGCCAGGAATTATTGCTGAAGCCTGTAGTCCCAACTAGTAGGAAGGCTGAGGTAAGAGACTCACCTGAGCCCAGAAATTTGAGGTTGCTGTGAACTATGACATCACCACACTCTATGGAAAGGAAGGGAAAGAAGGAAGGAAAAAAGGGTGATAAAGTGAGAATGTCTCAAAAAAAAAAAAAAAAAGAGAAAAAAGATACACATGCTAAAAATAAGCAGACCAGAGCAGCAAACTTACAGACACCACTTTAACATGCTCACTTCACTTGCTGCTTCTCATCCCACCATCAACATCATATGCACCACAAATATATTTTCATACACCACAGCAAACATATGTAATGTCTGAAAACATTTTATTAGCTGCTGTAAGGCTGTGCTGTCTAACACTGTAGACCAGTGGTTTTCACCTGGTGTGCCATGAGAGGATCTTAGCTGTGCTGCAACAACATTTAAAGATCATTTATTAAATTATTTTTGAAAGAAGTTCAAACCACATTAAGTATATCCTTTTTAAATTTTTTTTTGGTAAATATAATTTAAGTGTGTTGTGGAAATTTAACTACAGGGTTAAGTGTGCCATGCGAGAAAAAAGACTGAAAAACACTGCCAAAGATGCCAGCCCCATGTAGCTATTGGGCACTTGAATTGTGGATAGTCCCATTTGCAGTGACCTCTCTAAATAAACAGAAGACTTTGAAGTCTTAGAATGAAAACAGAGTAAAAGATTGCACTAATGATTTTATGTTAATTACATGTAGAAATTACATCAATATGAGTATAAATATCATTACAGTAATAATAATATACATGGAAACATGCAATATAATGCATATAACATCTTAAAATAATAACTATCTGATTAATATCAATGTGAATGTTAATATTGATAATGTTTTGTTTTAAATAAATGTATAATGTAAGTTAATTTTTACTGGTTTAATGTGACTACTGGAAATTTTT
>CAUYON010188315.1:0-25107 GCA_963573935.1 Arctocebus calabarensis
GGCGCCTGTAGTCCCAGCTACTAGGGAGGCTGAGGCAAGAGAATCGCTTAAGCCCAAGAGCTGGAGATTGCTGTGAGCAGTGTGACGCCACGGCACTCTACCCAGGGTGATAAAGTGAGACTCTGTCTCTACAAAAAAAAAAAAAAAAAAGAAATGGATTTCATAATATTAATTAAGTGATGAGGTCATTGGAAATTGAGTTTGCTTCTCTTGTCCCATTTGTAACTCTTGATCGTACTCCGGAGCAGAAGTTGAAAGGCAACATTTCATCAGTTCTTCTGCTATCTTCTGTTTGGGGAGAGCTGTGTGGTATATCTTATGGTTCAGTGGAGGCTACATGGCAGTCATATGACTTTGAACCTCTTAAGACCTACAAATTCATTTTCATTGTCTTTGTCTGTCTCTTCTTTTGTCCTCTCTACTCACCAGCAGGCTCAGAACGTTCCGCAAGAGGGGCAAAAGAATGGATGATATTCTAAGGTGAGATGTGGAGGAAGCAAATGCAGACAAAACTAGGCAATAAAAACCTGACACTAATATCCCACAAAACTTGGGCAGCATCTTCCATTCAACAATAAGCATCTTACTATTTTCTCCCAATATGGCAAGATGTTAAGTGTGTCCTCAGCTTCCACAAATATTTTCAAGGTTCGGAGTGTGTCAATGTTCACATTTCTGATGCTAAATGCCAAGGTCAGGTAACTCAGAAGTAGATGTTATGCTGTTATCAGAGGCCACATCTTGCACACGCTAACACATCACACCTTTTCTCATCTCGGTTTAGTATTTTTTTTTAAACACTAACACATTAATTTTATTGCCAGGGAATTTCTTGTTATTATTTTTAAGTCCTTTCATTCGTCTGTGTCAGAAGCTGTAGCTAAAACTCCAGGATGCCTGATTCCAGGAAGAATTCCCAGGGTACAAAATGGGCAAGGTACATTTGCAGTGTCAGGAAAACCTGTTTAGTTAGAGTCTTATCTTGGTGCCCTGCTAACCTTTTTAAACAAATGTATTGGATTTTTGCACTTTATTGGTGCTTCATAGCCCAGTCTCTAAAATAGACTTGTCTAATTTTGTGTGCAGGAGAGAGTTTACTTAACAAATGATCCCATATTGCCTTTAACAGGGAAGGTTGTTTGCCAGGATTATTGTACAGCCATAGAAGATTGCATGCTAAGTGCTTGCAGCTCTCCAGCTTTTAACACGCTCCCCCCACCACCCATTTTCAGAAGGACCATGGGTCTTGAGCTGAGTGGTGAGCACGGAGTGTTCAATAAAATTCAGCCTGCATTCTGTCAGTCTCTCACGTGCTGAGAGGTGCTAGAGTTGGACAACACCGTCCTGGGGAAACTAATGGCACAGAGTATTCCCAGTGGAAATATCACTTGTACAATCTCTCTTTTAATTTCTATTGCCAAGTTCACCCATTGAAGTTGCCAGATGTTGCCCTTTCATCCAGTTGATTTTTGGTTTTCCCTTATTTATTATCATTATTGTATGATCAATAGAGACAGTGAGCTTTCATCAGAAACATTGGGAAGTCACAGAAACAGCAATATATTGTTATTTGGGTCTTCAAAAATAGTCTTCAGTCTCAAGGAAGAGAAGGCTACAGAGTAAGGACTCCAGATACAGGAATATTGCCTCTCTGTTCCCCAGACCCAGGGGAGGGGTCATAAGCAAGTAAAAGCCCCTAGTAACACTAAGAAAGATTCCTACAGCTGTATTAACTACAACTGCCCATTCGGTCCACAAAGTTAGGTGAATTATGATGCAGAAGTGTATTGTGAAGTTGTTTTCAGTTCTTTTTCCCCTAAGTCTTCCTTCACTCAATATTCCCATGTTCTTCTCTTTGTCCTTCCAGCTGTGTTGTATTCCCAAGGGTTTTGATGTCACTGACTTCTGGCCTCTTGCTTTGGTTCATTTATTTTATTTTATTTATTTTATCTTATTTTATTATTTTATGAGATAGAGTCTCACTCTGTTGCCCTGGGTAGAGTGTCATGGTGTCATCATACCTCACATCTACCTCAAACTCTTGGTCTTGAGCAATCCTCTTGCCTTAGCCTCCTGAGTAGTGGGGACTACAGGGCTGCACCACCACACCTGGATATTTTTTTCTTATTTTTAGTAGAGATGGGTGGCGTCTTGCTTTTGCTCAGATTGGTCTTGAAATCTTGACCTCAAGCAATCCACCTGCCTTGGCCTCTCAAAGTGCTAGGATTACAGGCATGACCCATCACACCTGGTGGGTTCACATTTTAAATGAGGCATTTCCTGCTTCTAGAAATACCTGATATATGGTTTAGGGACACCAAAAGATTTTTACATACGTTTTGAATGGTTCCACATCTAAGGTCTTTTTCTCTTTTCCGAGTTTCTGTTTTAGCTTCAACAATCTAGATTCAAAATACAGGCATACTTCAAATATATTTCTGGTTTGGTTCTAGAAAACTGTAATAAAGCAAATATTGCAATAGAATGAGCCACACAAACTTTTTGGTTTCCCAGTGCATAAAAAAGTTATGTTTACACTATTCCATAGTCTCTTAAGTGTGTGTAGCATTATGTCTAAAAACAATGTAAATATCTTAATTATAAAATGCTTTACTATGAAAATATGCTAAGGACTATGTGAGCTTTCATTATTACTGGTAGAGGGTCTTGCCTTGATGCTGATGGCTGCTGACCTATCAGGGTTGGGGTTCCTGAAGGATGGGGTAGACATGATAATTTCTTTAAACACAACAAGAATGAAGTTTGCCATGTTGACTGACTCATTTTTTCATGAAATATTTCTTGGTAGTATGCAATACTGTTTGATAGCATTATAGTCACAGTAGAACTTCTTCTTCTTTTTTTTTTTTTTTGCAGTTCTTGGCCAGGGCAGGGCTTGAACCCATCAACTCCAGTATATGGGGTCAGTGCCCTACTCCTGGAGCCACAGGCACTGTCCTGAACTTCCTTCAAAATTGGAGTCAATATTCTCAAGCCCTGCCACTGCTTCATCAACTAAGTTTGTGGGCTATTCTAAATCTTTTGTCATTTCCGCAATGCCCACAGTTTCTTTACCAGGAATAGATTCCATCTTCAGAAACCACTTCTTTGCTCATCCAAACAAATTGTGTTTTGAGATTACAGCAATTCAGTCACATCTTCAGGCTCTACTTCTAATTTTAGTTCTCTTGTTATTTCCACAATATCTGTAATTATTTTCTCCACTGAAGTCTTGAACCCCTTAAAGTCATCCATGAGGGTTGGAATCAACTTCTTCCAAACTTCTATTAATGTTGATATTTTGATCTCCTCGCATGAGTTATGAATGTTCTTCATGGCATCTAGAATGCTGAATCCTTTCCATGTTTTCAATTTACTTAGCCCAGATCCCTCAGAGGAATAGGGATAGCTATAGTCATACAAAATATATTTCTTGAATAAGAAAGTCAAAATTACCCCTTGATCTGTGAGAATCAAGAATTCTTGGTCTAAAGAATAAATGTTTTAGCAGTCATGCAAACATTTATCTCCTTGTACCTCTCCATGAGAGCTCTTGGGTGCATTCTATGAACATTAATATTTTGAAAGGAATATGTTATTTAAGTCTCAATGGTGGGATTAAGATGTTCAGTACACTGGGTTGTAAATAGAAGTGCTACATCCAGAGTTTGTGGTTCAGCTGGTAGAACACAGGCATTATTCTTAAGGGCTCTAGAGTGTTTGAAATGGCAAATGAGGATTTGTTTCAACTTAAAGTCATCAGCTGCATCCGTTTCTAGTAAGAGAGTTAGCCTGTCTGTTGAAGTTTCGAAATCAGGAATTGACTTGTGCTCCCAGCTATGAACGTCCTAGACGGTGTCTTCTTCTGAACACAGTGCTGCTTCATCTCCATGGCACTCTGCTGTTCAGTGTGCCGCCTTGTCAGTGATCTCCACCAGAGCTGCTGGATAACTTGTTGCAGCTTCTATGTAGGTATTTGCTTCACCTTCCATTTTTGTTATGAAGATCACCTTTCCCTTAAACTTTACAAATCAACCTCAGCTAGCTTCGAACTTTTCTTCAGCTTCCTTGTTTCTCTCAGCCTTCACAGAACTATAGAGAGTTCTGTACCTTTATTTGTATTAGGCTTTGATTTTAGGGAATATTGTAGCTGGTTTGGTCCTCTCCCGACCACTCAACATTTCTCCATATCGGCAATAAGGCTATTTTGCTTTCTTATTATCAGTGTGTTCACTGAAGCACCTTTAACTTGCTCAGAGGAATTTTCCTTTGCGTTCACAACTTGGCTAACTGTTTGGCATAAATAGCCTCATTTTTGGATTTTCAACTTGCCTTCTGAACAAAGCTAGTTTTCAATTTAAAGTGAGAGACACACAGCTCTTCCTCTCATTTAAACACTTGGAGGCCATTGTAGGGTTATTAACTGGCCTTACTTAATAATTTGGTATCTCAGAGAATAGGAAGACTAGAGGAGAGTAAAGGAAATGGGGGGAACATTGATCAAAGTTATCTTCTTACAGGGGTGCAATTTGTGGTATTCAAAAACAATTATAAGAGTAACATTAAAGATCACCAATAATGGATCATCATAACAGATATAACAATAATTTAAAAGTTTGAGATATTGGGAGAGTTATATGAGGAGACAAAGTGAGCCTGAGTCTTGCTGTTGGAAAAATGGCACCCATGGAGTTGTTCAATGCAAGATTGCCACAAACCTTTAATTTGTAAACAAATGAATAAAAAAAAAAACTCCAAAAAACAAAGCACCATATCTGTGAAGAGCAAGAAAGTGAAGCAATAAGAGCAATACAAGGAGGTATGCTTGTACATCTTCACTATTCTCATAAATAACTCACTTCCATAACCTTAGTGGTGCTCTGCAGCTCCAAGAGGAAAGGATATATCTTTGTAGTGTTGTCCTCTCATCAGCTCCTTATCTCCCCTCTTCCTCTCCCAAGAACTACAAATTCTTTCTCCATTGCTCATGTAAAATATTTCTACTGTCTTTAACTTTCCTCGGAGTTTTACCACTTACACCAAATGGGGTGATTAAATAATTTTTTTCTAGACAAATAGTATTCTAAGGAATTAGAGTAAACCACTTAAAAATACTCATAATATGCAAAAGAACTTGAAATCTATATGTTTGACTCAAATGCTTTCTATTTTTCCAGACTAGTTGGGTTAGAGATGATCAAAATGCAAAGGAAGTAGAAACTTTATATGTCTTTACCTTTATGAATAAAGTGTTAGAAAATAAATATAGTCAATTCATACAATAAAGTAATGAGAGAAACACTTCCTCATCCCTATGCATTGAATCAATTTTACTTGGTGCTATGGGCAGAATGTGTTTTCTCCCAAAATTTGTAGGTCAAAACCTAATCACCAAAATGATGGTATTTGTAGGGTAGGGGCCTTTGGAAGGTGATTAGGTCATGAGTGCAGAGACCTTATGAATTATTTAGAGTTTTCAAAATCATAACATGCTACAGTTAAAAACAATGGCTCTTTAACGAGAGTGATCCTAGAATCAGGCACTCTTATTTTACAGATGTGGAAAATAGGAGTTGTTGACTTGTCCCAGGCCATGTAGTCAGTCACTGGCTATGTGAGGGCTCCCCCAGGATGGGGAACCTTTTCATGGTGGATCCTCTTCATGTATTCAAATAAGGCTGCATTCAAGAAACTTCAATTAGACATACTTAAAAATATACATATTTTGTAAAATGTAACTACTATGTCCTTAATAAGTAAAAAAAATGAAAACTGTTTATTTTAAATTAAGTAATCTTTTAATGTCATGTCTGCCTTTTGTTGGAAAACATTTGCTATTTGGTTGCAGCATGGAGGTCTGCAGTTTCAGTTCATCCTATTGATATATTGCTCTCATTTGTGACCTTAAGGACGTCTTGATTTGGGCTAGGTAGGAGAATGTAGATTTGCAGCAATAAGAGGTTGAAAGAAAAAAAGCATTTTTCCACCACATTGCCAAAGGTGTAGGTATTCTACAGCATTTTTACGTATTTCAGTTGGATCTTTCTTACCACCAGTGACTTTAAAATGCCATCTACTGAGAGTTCAGTCAATACCGTCTGTAGTTCCTCGGGTATCTGGATGATATCAACTAGGACTGAAATGCTAATGTGAGTGTGTTGTCATAATTCTCAAAGTTAGTGAACCTTTCATTGTGTTCTCCAATTAATAGGTCTATAGCAGTTGCATATTCTTCAGAGGATTTGCATATATCATCCTGTCATTAATGACCTTTGCTACCTAGGGAAAATGTTCATCTGAAATTTCCTTTGGAAGTAGTATTTTGAGAAAAGATAACATTTTTTTGAAATGGAGTTTTTGCCACATATCATGTATAGACTGAGTTTTACCTTGCAAAGAAACATTCAAGTTGTTTCAATTTGACAGGATATCACACAGAAATGCTGCATTTCTGTAGAAATCTCCTTTCAATAATTCACATTGCTGATTCTGTTCTTCATAAATGTAACTATCTGCTCTCACAGAAAGTTTCAGCTATCCCCCATCCCTGTGATAGCCATTAGACTTTAAAAGGAAAGGGCAAATCCACCCAGAATAACTCATCTTTCAACATTAGCATGTTACAAAGCTGAGGATGCCATTTTACCGTCACACAAATATGACTAACGTAACACAAATCTGGCTAACATTGCTGAGCGGTCATGAGTTACCTGGTAACATGGATAGTCTCTGCGTAAAGCTACTGGTTGACAATGTATTAAGATGTTATCAGTGCTAAGCAAGTCTCTATTATAAGCAGCCGAGAGATGAGGCAGGACAAATGAATAAAATAGGCTGAATTTGATACAACTGGAAATTGAGAGTGGGAGAAATGAATCAGGGAATAGCTGCTATATTAACACATTGTTGACTGGCAATTTTACACAGATGCTTTCTATGCTACCGGGTAACTTTTGACTGATCAGCAAGTGTTAACAATACGTATAACTTCTTGCAAAGAAATTCTGCTGATGTAAGATACAATGAAAAGAAATGAGAGCATTTAAATATTATTTTTTTTTAAAAAAAACTCTGTGCCATAAATCCTTTATGTTTTCCTGTCATGGAAGGGGCACCATCTGTGTGTATACTCACTAAATATACCAAATCCAGTCCAAATTCACATTTATCTTGAAAATTACTGAAGACATGTTTCCCATGTTCTGTTTACAAAAGTTCAAGAACAAGTAGCTCTTCCTAGCAAATAAAACTTCTGTAATGACCCAAATGAAGTATAAAACTTGCACTGAGTCGGTAATATCAGTTTATTCATCGAAAGGAATTGAATAACACATATTTTGTTTTTGAAGTATATGAAGTTCTGTTAAGTCAAAGGCTAATTTATGCTATTAGGCAGTATGGTTCTCCTTGAAAGAGGTAGGTGTTAAAACATCATCATGATCCAGGCATCTTCCACAATGCTTTCATTCACTACTTTTACATCACTGAAATATAATACTGCTTCCCTCCCCCCCTCCAAGTATAACTACCTTATAATTTTCTTCAGTGGCATTATTTCCAGGTTGTATTGTGGCTTGAAAGAATTATCTTTGGGGTGGTGCCTGTGGCTCAAAGGAGTAGGCCGCTGGCCCTGTATACCAGAGGTGGTGGGTTCAAACCTGGCCCTGGCCAAATCTGCCCCCCCCAAAAAAAAGATTGTCTTTGCTTTTTCTTTCCATCTTCTGATGTCTGCAATGCAACCCTTTGTGCCTCTTCCTGTAATTTAAAATATCTGTGGTCCTTATGAGTTATAATGCTCATGAGCATTGAATTTCTTTAATGTTGATATTGCAGTATCAGAAAGCAAGCAAATCATCTTATCTTTATCAGAAACAAGATAACATTGCAATTCCCAACCCTCATTAAAAGCCTGTTTTCTTCAGTGTTCTCTTGGTCTTCTTTGACATTACAGGCTGTTAAGCACACCAAATTAAAAAATACCATTGAGATGTGCAACTATGCACAAATTCTGCTTCAGACAGAACCATAGTGCATCATTGCCCAAAGCTGGTAACAGATGGGTTTACTAGATTCCCATCAACTCTCCTCAACCAACTCCCTGCAGTAGCAGCACCCGTCAGGCAGGGGAAGTTTGAATTAAATTATGAGCACAGCAATAATCAATTAAGCTCGTATAGCTTACTAATGTTCTAATTGTGTTGCTCAATCCAGTAGGATTGAAATTTATTTTATTCTTTGGTATTTTACATACATTCATTTTAACAATACAATAAAAATATAAACAAAAATGTATTAATACAAATAAAAAGATTTGTTCTATAAAATTTGTATTTAGTCAAAATGGCACGCAGAAGGACCTAGAAGGCCTCAGGTTTCCTGCCCCTAATCTAGTCTCTGGATATTGTGAATCTTCAGCCAATTCTTCTAGTCTATGCTGCTGTTCCTTTGCTATCAATTGTGATTCTGGGTAGCAAATACTTGATTTATTTTTCCAAATGTATATTTTCCCAAATGGAATAAAGTATAATTCATACATGTTTGAAAATATCCAAAATTAGAATCATACATACAGGTATATTAATATGTGGAACATAATAGCTAAATGGTCCAGAGGAGGAAGAGGTAGAAAATCTCTCTCTGAAACATGGGACTGAATGGGTACTAGCTCAGTCTTCATTCTGAGTTTAGAATTACACAAACTGGTGTTTCATTCTTGATGTTCAGCCATCTACTTTTGTGACTGTGGGCAAATTACTGCTAACCTGTCTGTCCTTACTTACCCACCTAATAGAAATAATAGAGCCCATCTTACAGGGTGTAACTCTGCTTTAAAAAAAAAAAAGCATGTCTGAAGGACCTATTTCTTGAGTGTCTAGTCAAAGGATACTTACTCTTTTCCCTCTTCTGCTCCATTTGTCACTGCAATTTTAGTTGCATTATTAAAACTACCTAACATTAGTTCATCTAATTCTTAGATACAATTTTAAAATAAGACTAATTTTACTTTTGCTCCCCATAGGTCAGTAGTAAGACTTAAATACTATCTTAGGCACAGAGTAATTCTTTTCTACATTTTTTTTTTAAAGCAAATACTCATTTGTGAGAACTGCTGCATAGTCCTGAAGAATAAAGTCAGGCGGTGAATGACTATTTTTCAGAAGACAGGTAAAGCATATTTGGTAGATTAATTCTCAATTCACCTTCTCAGTGGAAAAGGACAAAGCCCTCATTTACCAAGATTCTAAAGAGATTTCCAGGCAAGTCCCCAGCCAGCCCCGCATCAGTCTTTGCTTTGAAGCATTCTTCCCCAGAGCTTGGTTTTCTCTGCGAGGTCCCACACCTTTTATTGAGCTATGGAGGGCTAGAGGGAACAGTCCCCTCCTCCGCTGACATTCACATGCTTGGGAGAGGGATGGCGCGCGTGCTTGTCGGGGAATCAATCTTTCTGCCTATCATCCCCTTTTTCTTCAGAAGAAAGCAAGTTAGTGCAATTACCTCATCCAGAACAATTACCTCGCCTTAAACTGTTTATTCTCCAGAGAAAGCTGTATGGGAGGGAGCAGGTAGCACTTTGGCAAGAGAGATGGATTTTTTAAAAAAGAATGGGTAAAGGTATTGAGCGTGAGCAGTTGGGAACTCTTGGGAAGCCTGTCTTTCAACCTAAGACTTCCTTTTCTAATGGAAGGCAAAAGAAGACACCTATTCTGATCAGGTGAGTTCTGGTGCCATTTAGAGAATTTGGGGGTGGTCTGCCTCAGAGGCCCTGGACCTGGACTCAGAGAGCCTTCTCTGTGGATGTGTTTTTTGCTCTGAAAATGAGTGACCTAGGAAAATCTCTCTAAAGCAGAGAAAAGAGGCAACAGATAGGCTCTTTTCAAAAGCCCTTAAATAAAGGCTTGAGATCTATTAAAAACAAAACACAGTGGGACCCTGTCTCAAAAACAAAACAACAAAAAACAAACCACAGTATATTTTAAAAGAGTGAGACCCTGCTTCAAAACAAAAAAGCACAAGCAACAACAGTGACAACAACATGAAAAGTTGAAAGATTTGGTGATTCTGGAGTTATTAGGACAACAGAAAAGGGAATCAGAAAAGTAAAAATAAAACTTGATCATACATACTCCTTAATGCATACTTAATTGTAACTTCCCACCTCTTTATAACATGCATGCTTAGTTAGCACAGTTGGAATCATGGATTTATTCCATTGTTGTTTTTCCCCATTCTGCGTTTAAGTCTTTCTTTTTCTTAGGTTTTTTTCAGGAGCAATGATCTGATGTTAAAAAGTAAAAGCAGGAGAAGCAGGACTTTGAAAGTTGATGAACAAAATAGAGGTCTCCTAGAAGCAGCTGAAGCGAGTTAAAGCCAACCCGGACGCGCACGGATCTTCCGAGAGACCCGCCGACTCCGCCCGGCGTCAGGAGCGCGCACTTGTCTTCCGCCGCCCGGCTCTCGGCCCTCCGCCGTTCTCCACCAGCGAAGGCTCCTGGCGGGTCCAAAGCACCCTCGCTGCACGTGGAGCCGCCGCGCTCACCTGCGCCCCCAGCCTCGAGGGCGCCTCCACCGCCCCGCCTGCCGTCCCGCCCCGGCGCGGCTCATTGGCTGCCGCTCGGAGGGGCGGGGAAGGGGCGGCCGCGGGGACCTCATTAGCTATGCGGACTCGCTCCTCTGCTCTGTAGTCCGAGGCCCGGCGGAAGCGCCTGGGCTGAGCGCCGCGCGGCAGGGACCGCGGGAGACTCCAGCGGCAGCGATCGCGGCGCGGAGGGAGGCTATGAGGACGCGGGTTTTCTCTAGGTGCCCCTCCTGCGGCGGCGGCTCGGAGCGCCCTGCCTCGCTGCTTTAGGGAGAGGCTGTGGAGCAGTCACTCGCTGAAGACCCGCGGGACCCACTTGTCTCGGGCCCTGCGTCGCCGTGCCGCTCCTAGGCTCCCGGAGCGTGGAAGAGGAGCTGTCCTCTGGCGCCGCGCGGGGAGTATGGGGACAGCGGCGGCTGCAGGCGGAGGGACGCGCCGGTGGCTCCGATGGCTGGGGCTGTGCTTTTGGGCTGCGGGGGCTGCGGCTGCCCGAGGTAAGTGCTGGGCATAGCGTGCGGCTGGGGGCACCGGCGTTAGCTAGATGGAGCGGGACCTGCACCTTGGCATTGCCCTCCCAAGTTGCTCCCTGCTCCTCTCCGCGCGCCGAGCCCAGCAGAGTGGAGGACTCCACGGGGACCACTGCCTTCTAAGCTAAGTTTGCAATCTGCCGCAATCCTACAGGTTGCTGTGACCCAGGCCCCTACCCGTAAGTCCCATCACCTGCTCCATTTTCCCAAGCCCTCCCCAATTGCTGCAGACTAGAACAGCCCGGTTTTCAATTTCCTCCTCTTCTGTCCTCTCCACTACCTTTTAAAGGCGAGATCAGTCACGGGTGGGCGCCCTTAGCGGTGTTCGAGAGTTTCTCGGGCGAGGGGCTGGGTGATGGGAGTGTCTGTAGGGTGGCCTTGAGCCGAGAGGGCGCCTTTTCCCTTCGGAGAGTAGTAACACCCAAGCCGAAGCCCCCTTGTTCTGCTGCTTGGAACCCCTCAGCCGACCCTGCCCGGGGTCCTAGCCAGCACCGGGCTCTCCCTGCCGGAGGCGACGGGGGACTCGGGAAAACGGCGTGCGCCGCGCGGGGTTAACTGCACCTGCAGTGCCGAGCCCGGGCGAGCACTTGGCCGGAGGCTGTTCGCCAGGCGCCTCCTCTCCCTGGCCCGCTGCTTTTTCCAGTCGGGAAGCAGCGGCCCCGCCGAGCAGTAGGGAAACCTCTGATTCTTCCGTCCTTAGAAGCTTAGGACCCCATTTTCCTGGATCCTCCGGATTCCAGCAGAGTGAAATTTTACAGCTGGTTTCAGCTCCACCTTGAGCGAGGACGGGAAGCGTCAACTTAAAGATAAATCCCAAGGACTTGTTTTGAAGATGATCAGAGGCAAAATCAGACATAGCTCGAGTACCTTTGGAAAAAATCAGTAGCTTCTCCTTTCTGCCCTTCTTTACCTTTTTCCTTACCTCGGTGCCGTCCAGTAGGCTCAGAATATGTAACTGCGTTAAATGATTTACCGAACGCTTGTGTGGCGGGAGGTGTAACCGAGCTGTCCAGCTCGTCACCTTCTGCTCTGCTCGCTCTCAACGTATTCTGACCAGCTGGGAGACAAAAAGGGTAGAAAAGGTTGAGAACCACTACAAAAGAACTAATATCTCATTTTTTAGAAGAGCTTACAGCGTGTTAAAAGCAGTCATACTGCCTGCAAAGAAACATTAAAATAAAAGGGTGGTTGGAGGTTTTCTGTTCGGTGCCTATTTGCATCTCATTTCCTGAGAAGTCTTTTTTTTTTTTTTTTTTTTCTTTTAATGGGTCAAGCTTTTTAAGAAAGGAAAGGTTTAAATATGAGTCTGCACCGTTGGGCTATGGTGAAGCGTAGTTCCTTTTTTGTGCTGGAAGAAGCACAAGCTTCAGCCATTTAATTTAGTACTGCCAATGCCTCAGTGCAAAGTCAGCTCTGAGTTGTTTTTAACACACTCTTATGGGGGGAAAGTGAGCCTTTTGTTTTCCAAATGTCGATCTGAATGCCTGAGTGTCCAGTTACTCTTTGGTGTGGAATGTCTTAACAGTGACTGACTCCAGGTACTGACCCTTGGAATTTGGTTGGCGAAGTTGTCTCAAAGCCATCTCCACACAAGAGGTGGGGACATGCCAAAAACCTCTCCCATGGAGTTTTGCTGGCTGTGAAACTAAGGCTAGCACCTCTTGTCTGCAAGCTGTTCTTTAAAGGTCTTCTGGAAAACATACTGTACACTCTGCAGGCTTATTTACAGCAAATGTCTTGCACAGATCATAGTAGTATGCAAGACACACGGAGTGGAGCACTAAATCTGATTGATACTTCCTTTGTCATACTTCACTTTCTAGGGCATGAAGCCCATTCTTCTTAGCGTCTGTCAAATTCCTTAAGAAATCAGCACTAACCTCAATAAAGCCTGTGAAGCCACGTGCACCTGGTTTTGGACAGGTGGCCACAATTAGTTTTCAGAACTAAGGGTGTGTTTCAGTGTTTACTTAAATTCTCTCATCCCAGACAGATGCTCATTCATTAAAATCCAGTCCCTGTAGCTTGCTTGCCTAAGTCATACGTGCAAATACTGTGGTGGTCCTTGGTTGGTCTTAATTATCCAAGTAATAGTTTTTGTTCTGCAAGAGTTTCCTTGATATCAAAATAGTCTACCTTCCCTAACCAATAGGAGACATAACATTATGCTGGTTGCTTTGCTGGTATGAGGATATTTAACAATTCAGTAGTATTTTCGTTATTTTTATCATTAATCTGTTTTTAAAATGATTATACCATTTTTTTTCTTTCCTTCTGTTCTAATGTAAAGCCCTTTCAAAATCAGAGGGTGATTTCACATCTGCCTTGGATATACTTATAGGAAGGTCCCTGGGGCAAGGGACTTGCAGAAACTAGTAGTGACTCAAGGAGCAGTGTTCAGTTTTTTAAAGCAAGACTTAATTCGTTTTAGATTTGTTTCTGGCTGTCAGTACTGTGAGGAAGGCAGTCTGGTGCCGTGATTACTGTATGTTTTAACACTTTCCAAGTTAAAAGAAGGTTGTTTAAAAGTTATTCATGACCTGCCAAGTGCTAATTGAATCCACATCATGTTGTCATACTGATTTGTTTTTGTTCTTCTCTTGATCTGGTTGTGATTCCTGCATTAGTTATTGTACATCAGAGATTCTAGTCATTAAAGGCAGAAAGGAAAATAATCTAGGCTGAGCTTTCAGACAATTCCTTGCTTTAAAAAATTTCCTGGACAATGAAATCTTCCTTACAATATCTGGAGTAATGCATTAATGGCAACAGAAGTACACATTTATTTTATAGGCATAATAATCCTATGATTTATATGTCCTTAAATCCATTTATATGTCTGCTCATATAGTTCTGAATCTATAATCATGTCCCTCTAAATGAACACTCTAAGGCCACCTTCTCTTCCCCCTCTTCTCATTCTGTTCCTTTTCCTCAAGTCTGTTCCTTGGCAGGACTTTAAGAGTCTTTATCCTAATTCTCTGCTGGATTTGTTTCTTCCTATTCTTGGATTGTGCGCTTAGATCGAGTAGCCTGGTGGCATTTCCTATCCAAAAAGTGTTCTGCTCAAGAGATCTCGTAAACATATTGGTTTATAAGAAGATACATTTCTCTGACCTGGTCCTGCAATACAGCACTTGTCACCTTCTACAGAGTTGGTTGCTCTTAGAACGGCCCATCTGTGGGTCTGAGGTTCAAATTCTACCTCATAGGGTGGGGAAAGTTTTGGAGCCTTGTGGAACATCCCTCTCGTATCTCAGGACTGGCTGAGTGAATCATTGGGGTTCTAGGCCATGCTCTCTTATTAACTAGGGAAGCATTTTTCTGTTTACAGCTTCAGTGACTGGTAAGCTTTTATCATCCTCTTCCTACCAAATATAGTAGCCAGCTTATAAATGTTGCCGATGCTAAAGGTTTATCTAGGAATTGTTTTTTTGAGGAGTTAGCGAGTATTTGATACCCTTCCCTTGTTCATTTTTTTTTTTTTAATATCAAAGTTACAGATCCAGGCCACATGCATTAAAATCTAATTTCAAAGACAGGAGTATGAGGAAAGATTTATTCGATATTGTCTTAAGGAAGGTAGTAGTGGTGATGCTGGTGTGGGGTGCTGTCTTAGTGTTCAGGCACATGTGTTCACGGAGGCTAGAGGTGCCCGCCTTCTTGATACACCTTTGCCATTAATTCTGATTGTCCCTCACTTGTGCAGGAATGTCACGGTCATCCCTTCCCTCCTTCTCCTGATGCTGCCATGAACTAATAGCACAATGGAATAACCAGTGGAAAATTTCCTCTTTTACTCTAAGCCACATTCTATATGTGTGTATATGTGCTCTTTCTTTCATTTCTAAAGGGACATTGTTATTGGCTTTGAGACATGTCATCATGTTAGCTTTTTACATTATGCCTAGTCCTTAAAAGATATTTCTGTAGCTGCATTCAAACATGAAATAATTATATTTAAAGTGTACTGTTCATTATTCTAAATGCCTTACACACATGAACTCATCAAATGCTTGAAATAACTGTATTAGGTAAGTACTATTATTAATCCCATTTGTAAGATAGGGAAAGAGGGGCCTGGGTTAAAAATTTGCCATGGAGTTAAATATGGTGGGGCCTGAATTTGAATCTACTTCCTCTGACTTCAGAGTGCACAAGACAATTTTCCAAACTACACTGAAAACAAAATGACTCTTGTATTTTTGGTGACAAAAGTACTAAAATGGTATCTTTATTACTTTCGAGTTGTAGAGGAATTTGGAGTGGCTTAAAGAAACCTGTAAATACATTCAGATAAATCTAGATTTATGTTGTATGAAAATAACCACCCTTTCACCATTCAGCTTAATATACTTAGGGATTGGATTCACACTTAAAATTCTGAATACCAGTTTCCAATATGATGGCTTGCTTTTTCTTTCTTTTCAATTTTAAATTTCAACAGAAAATATTACTCTGATTGACTACACCATCCTTAGAATGGCAAATCCAAAGAGACTATTTGTTGCATGTTTTGTATTTTTAGCCTTGTTTGCCAGGGAAATGTGGAGCATGAGATTTGAGAATAGATTGTTAACACCAGAGGCTGCTGTTTCTGCTGTTTTGGGTACTCCTGCTGCTGCTCTGGTGAGGCAGATGGCTAGATTCATTTATAGAAAATAGATATTCTTTCTATTTTGCATTTCCACTTCACAAAGAACTTTTAATTGTTTGCTCCACGTTGCATCATATGGCCTTATTGTGTGCATACACATGCTGTGCGTAGATAATTTTCAGAATTAGGCGGATGTTAATGTATTCACTTTGGACTGTGGTATCTGAAATCTGCTGCAAACTCTGTTGTGCTTTTGGAATTTTCTTCTGAAAGTGGGGCTGTGTGCAAGTATAGTATGTACCAAGTATTCCGTGCTCAGATTCCTGCCACTCCCCCAACCCTATTTTATTAGAAGTCAGTGGTAGAAGTATATAAGGGTTGCATTTCTGGCACTGAAGTATGAATAGTAGGCAGGTTTTACACTTCTCAGATTACATCAAGCTGCTGTAGGACATGAAATATTTCCTAATATTCTTTCTAACAGGGAGAGAATCCTTCTTTTTTTCTCCCAACTTCAAAGTATTTTATTTTTAAAATTTAAGGTTTTTTATTGATGCATGATAGATGCACATAGTTTCTGGGTACATGTGGTAACTTAATGCATTCATATAATTAGTAAAGATCAAATCAGTGTACTTGGATATCCATCACTGTGAAATAATGTTTTTCCCTTTATGCTATAAATATTCACATTTTTTCTAGCTGTCTTGGAATGTACAATAGATCATTGTAAACTATGGTCACTCTACTAATCTATCAAACACTAGGTCTTATTTCTTCTATCAAATTATAGAGATAGTTACTTTCATAAATGGGGGTACTAGAAAGTCAAAAGCTGTTTTTACAAGTGAGGTTAATTTGTTTAATGTAAATACTGACTTTCTGCTGACAAGTTTTTAGTTCATAGAGTGCAAACAAAGCCCTTACTCCCAGAAAGTTTGGCACTTTTACTCACCGCTCCAACCTGTGTTGTGGGGAAGGTATCATTGAAACAGTGTGAAACTGGCATAAGGAGAGACTTTACAGATGCCTTATTACCTAAATTGAATGTGATAATTTCTCAGACAGGTAAGTCAGAGAGAAATGACATCACACACATTGCAGAAGACAGGTAATTAGCAGGCTGGCATCAGGAAACTGGAGCTGCACCAGGCTGAGTAGAGGAATGGTTGTCACTACTGCAGGAGCCCAGCCACCATTAGGATGACTGTTTTGTGAGTTGCTGCTCACTAACAGATATTTTGTAACTTACTATAAAACCAATATTCTTAAATATTGGATGAGAAGATTTGCCTCTAAATGTATTTGTAGTACTTTGTTTAGAGTTGCCTGGAAGTCATTGGTGGCTTCTGCTGGCAATAGTTAGTACTTGTAGTTATCACCTTGATTTGAATTTAATTTAATAAACCTTCTGTGGGAGGAAGGGAAGCCAAATGATCATGGGTTAGGGAAGCTAAGCTAGTAATGTTTGAAATTCACAATCAGGGCTTTTCAAATGTTAATGTGCATTTGAATTACTGCACATCTTGTTACAATGCACATTCTGATTTAGGAAATCTAGGGAGGGGCCTGAGGTTCTGCATTTCTGATAAACCCAAGATGACTCTATCCATGGATTATAGGTGATAGTAATTCAGGTTTTTTTGTTTGTTTTGGAGACCGGCCTCAGGTTCCCCTTCCCCACCAAAGGAGGTCTCACTCAGTTACTCAGGCTGGTCTCAAACTCTTGGCCTCAAGCAATCCTCTTGCCTCAGCCTTCTACAGTTGCTAGGATTATGTCTGAGCCACTGCACCCAGCCAGTAATTCAAGATTTTGATTTTTTTTTTAACATTTTTTCACTTGCAAACCAACATGAAATAGAATTCAATATAAAGCTATTTTAAAAATGCCAGTAGAATAGGCAAACACAAATGTCATTTTTAATTCAGATAAAAAACAAAAAGCAGCTTGGCTCGGTGCCCATAGCACAGTGGTTACAGTGCCAGCCACATACACCAAGGCTGGCGGGTTTGAATCCAGCCTGGGCCAGCTAAACAATAATGACAACTGCAATAAAAAATAGCCAGGCATTGTGGTGGGTGCCTATAGGTAGTCCCAGCTACTTGGGAGGCAGAGGCAAGAAAATTGCTTTTGCCTAAGAGTTTGAGGTTACCGTGAGCTGTGATACCATGGCAGACACAGTAAGACTGTCTCAAAAAACAAACAAGAAGACAAAAAGCAGCTTACAAAACTAACGGAGATTAGGGGGTACCATTCTGATGTAATATGAAGTATTTATAGAGATGCATGCAGTATTTGTTCCAGTTGAGCAGTATTTTAAAAGTCTTAAATTTTCTTTAGAAATAATTTGGGTCTAATGGTTACATCTAATTTCTCGCATTGAAGAAGAAACTGATTCCCCTGGGATTTTGGGTTTGCTCAGTGTGGTCTTTTTGTTGACTGCGAGGCTTTCTAACACTTCAGTACTCCTTCACCTCCCTGCATTTTTCTTGACCTAAGCTGTATATGCTGGAGAATGAGCCTGAGTTTGGGATGAGAAGATGAGGCTGTAGCTAAGTAAGACATAGAACAAACTCAGCTGATTAAAAACAAAACAAAACTTGGCTGGGTATGGTGGCTAACATGTATAATTGCAGCACTTGTGAGAGGCCACATCTGGAAGATTGCTTGAGGCTGGGAGTTTGAGACCAGCCCGGGCAGCATAGCAAGGCCTCATCTCTACAAAAAAAATTAGCCAGTGCTGTGCACTTGTCCTAGCTGTTCAGGAGGCTGAGGCAGGAGGATCACTTGGGCCTAGGAGTTGAAGGCTGCAGTGAGCTATGATCATGCCACAGCTACTCCAGCCTAGGTGAGAGAGTGAGACCCCACTGGGGTACTACGGATGCTCCTCCAGGGGTGGGATCGCTGCTCTGGCACCATGTGGGAGCTGGCCTTTGGTCTGTTTGCCTCTGCTGCGAGGTCCTTCTTGTTCACTGTTACTTACCCAGGACCTGGTAAGTACATGCCAAATAAAGGGTCCTTTTAACTCATGTTCAGGTGTACGTGATATTTGGATTAAAATTTGTAAAATCTACTTAATAGTGTGGTCAAACTCAGGGAAATTTAGTTACTAGGGAAAGAATGAGATAACTGTAAGAGGGTTTTGCATCTTTTTGCCCCTCACTAGATTATAAAGTCTGCATTCCTACAAAGGCTCTTAGAGAAAGATGGTTAAGTGACATCTATCATGTGCCCTTGTCATGGCTGGCTGTTTTGAATAATAATTCATTTGCATGAAACTTGACATTTTTAAGCGACTTTCACAATTGCCCTGGCTTTGTGTCTTCACATCCACCCTGATACTGAACAGATGAAATTTAGGAGATTTTTTTCCCAGCCAAAGCTAGGCAGGTAGCAATAAACAGCAGTAGGACTGGAAACCAGCTCTGCATGTAGTTTCAGGGCCTTTTTGGTGTCATTGCCCTTTAATTGTGTTTTATTACCATGTAGATTATCCTAAAGTTGGATGATCCAGCATTTCTGCTTATATTCTGTTCTACTGAGGGTGTGCGTTTATGAGCATGTGAGAGGAAAGAAGAAATACATGGATACAGATTCACTCCAGAACCCATCTCACTGCCTTAGTCCGTATGTTATGTTTCTCGTGGTTGTAAACAGAAATGACCCTGTCTGGGACAAGGGGCAGTAAGAAATGTGCCTGAGTGATTGGAAGAAAATAATTGTGAATATAGTTAAACCGTAGTATGGAATAGGGGGTGTGTAAATAACCAGAGGAAATTGCTAAGCAAAAATGTTTTCTTAAAAATCAAGGGAATTAATGTTGTTCATTAAAATAAGTATTATCACAGATGACAGCAGTTCTGAAGGTTTTTTGTTAAAAATGCCTTTATACAATTAAATGGCATAATGCATTTTAAATGTTATATCTTTTATTGAAATATGAGATCCCTGAAGAAAGGATTTTTGTATATATTTGTAATTTTAGTGCTAGTGCATGGTAAATGCCTTAAACATAGTATGAATTCAAATGTATTCATGAATGAAGATGCCATTACAGACACGCCCCCCCTTTCTTCTGTTTTTTTTTTTTTTTTTTAAAAGAAATGTAACACTAGCCCCCAATCTGTATGGCTTTCTGAACACCTTGCTTTTATTGATTCTGAGTGTATGCGCTTTGTTTACTTTGTGTTGAGTTAGAAAACAAGATTAAAGTCTTCTAATTCGTGTTTGAAAGTCATCTAGGGGCACCGTGTGATTGGACGTCCAATGACGATTTTCATTAATGTCTTTAATAAAGTATTTAAAAAACATGGGGGGAAAAATACAGAACATAAAATAAAATTTCTTGCCAGAAAAACATGTGTTGTAAGGAACTGGGGGAAAGTATCCTTCATCTGACTAGACAACTCTTATATCTCCCTCAGGGTGGGGACCAGAAGCTACTGCAGTTACTAGCAGGTTACAGCAGGAGGTTTCCAAAATTGTTCCTCTTTTTTTACAAAAAGACAAGCAGAAGGTTCACAGGTCTTGTCAGTATGGTGGCATGTAAGTGTTTAGGGGTTTGCTTTAAAATAGTGGTTCTCAACCTTCCTAATGCTACGACCCTTTAATAAAATACCTGTCACAACCCACAAGTTGAGAACTGCTGCTTTAAAAAGAACAAAGTTGAATACTTTTTTCCACCCCTCCACCTTGGAGCAAACCAAAAAAAAAAAAAAAAAATCCATCTGATGTTTTGTGAAGTTTCAGAGGTAGCTTTCAAGTACATCAGTCTCTGAGATATCAGTGTGGGCACTAACATGTCCTGCAGTGGAGAAGACAATGGTACAGCCAATGAGTGTGAAGGTGATAAGTGCCCTAATGCATGGATGTCTGTTATATATTAGTAGAATGTCGGATCCCATCAAATTAACACTTGAGATGATCACAACTTAGACTTGAAAGTCAGCTGCCTAATTCTGGTGCTCCCCTTTTTCTCTCCGCGGTGTCGTCCAGGGAACCCCCTCCCTTAGTCTTTTCCCTTTCTGCTCCTCAGTCCAAACTACTTTTCCATTTAGGCAGCGTGAGGGGCTGGAAAGTTCACTTTTGTTCTCTGGTTCTTATTTGTGGAAGGAGAGAAGGTGACTGAATCCTCTTGAAAGCTTCCTCCTGCCTTTTAACACTCTGTGATGCTATCTTCTGTTTTTCAGTTCTGTTTATTCTTAGAATTTTTATCATTTCAGGAAGCTTTTCTTGGTACTACAAATATGTATCAAACCTTCAATAAAGGGATAATACTCTGGAAGTAGAATTTGCAACCCCCTAAGTTAACCAGGCTTCAGAATGATGCTGGTAATCCTTGGCTTAAGCATTTTCAAGAATGTGCCAGCCTTTAAAGAAAAAAAAAAATTGTTTCCTCTGAAATCAGTGGATGTGAACTAAGGTGCACAGGTGTCACTCGCAGAAGTAGGGTGAATGGGAAATAGGGGAAGGAGGGAGGAACCCCTCCTCTCAGCCATGCTCTGTGGGTGTGGGGTTTCTATTTCCTTTTTTAAATTTAACTTTTATTTTTTAAAAGAAATAAGATACATGAAATTTCATTCAATTTCCAGATTTGATGTCTTTTCAAATTATTTTATATTTATTTTTTGGTACAGAGTCTTACTCTGACACCCTGGGTTGAGTGCTGTGGCATCATTAACTCTTGGGCTCAAGTGATCTTCTTGCTTTAGGCTCCCCAGTAGCTGGGACGACAGGCGCCTGCCACAGTGCCTGGCTGTTTTTTCTGTTTTTAGTAGAGACTGGGTCTTGATCTTACTCAGGCTGATCTCGAACTCCTGAGCTCAAGCAGTCCGCCCTCGTCGGCCTCCCTGAGTGCTAGGATCACAGGCCACTGTGCCTGGCCTCAAATTATTTTAATAAGTTTCCCCAGTACCCTGCTAAGATGCACCGTAGGTGTGATCCCACCAATTGCCCTCCCTCCACCCATACTCCCCCCTCCCCCTCCCCTTCCTTTCCCCTTTCCCTGTATTCTAGGCTACTCTAATCAGGAAAAACGAGTAAAATCTCTGGGAGGTAGTATTTTACCTAAGTCTGTTTCTCCTCTATAAAAAGGAGGTGGGCTGGGAGGCTGAGGCAAGAGAATCGCCTAAGCCCAGGAATTGGAGGTTGCTGTGAGCTGTGATGCCACAGCTTCTACCGAGGGCAATAAAGTGAAACTCTGTCTCTACCAAAACTAACTAACTAACTAACTAACTAAATAAATAAATAAATAAATAAATAAATAAAGGAGGTGGGCAATTATGCCTACTTCATAGGTAGTGGTGGGAATTAAATGAGATAATGTATATAACATTATATACACATAGTGTGTGTTCAATACAGGACAGCAAGACAAGAAGGATAGCATAACTATTTATTTCAGCTATAGTTTTGATTTGCAATGACTTGTACTTCTGGTATTCTTTCTTCTAGCCTCTTCATTAGACCTGGAAAGATAAGAAATTCACAGGAGACAATCAGTTAGCTCCTTTAGCTCTTCCTTGGTTATGAGCAAGAGGTGCCTGGATGTAAGAGGTAAGGAAGAAGTGATCTGGGTTTTGGTGTGGATACTGCATTCTGAATTAACCTGGAGCAATTTAAAGTCCAAAGAGCTAACAGCAGAATCACCAATTATCTACTTTCACCCAGATTTGGCTGATCTTAATGCTTATCTAAAATTTAGAAGAACCTTTGTTAAAGATGGAAATAATTAAGAGAGAATGTCAGAGCTCAACGATAACCCTAAAAACCATGCCCTGAGCACTTTGGTACAGGGATGTGCACATTTTCTGAATGTGAGCTCTCATTTATACCACTCTCCACTCTGGAGAATGGTAGAACATCCTTGATTCATAGAACTGTCTTTTAATTACTCTCCAGATCAGCTTGTCCCTGAAATGGCCCTGGAAATCTATGGCTGGAGAATGGAGGAGGGGATCACTTTATCTGTGGCCTCAGATCAGGCAGTATTTGGGACATTGGAATGTTGGAAAAGGGAGATCTCATCCTTTATTTTCTGCCTGTGCTCTCATCATGCCCAGTCATCACAATGCCCTTCACAACCCTTAGTTGAATCATGGGGAGTACATGATGTTATGAATCTCAAAGTGTGAGTGCCATGCATTCATGATGTGAATATTTATGGTGTGAATATCATGGTTTGAATAAAATTCTGTGGTCCATCTATGTGAATTGTTTTCTGCAGCACACTCAGAGTTGAGACTTCTTAATTTCAAATTTGTGTTAGTGTATACCAATATAGTCCCTAGATGAACTGGAAAATGTGTGATGTCCTTCATTTCTTGACAGTTTTGCAATTTAAATTGCATGTTACATTAATCTGTGTAACTTTTTGAAAAATGCAAGTGACTGCTTTCCTCTCCCCAAGCCCTCCTCCTCATACTGAGACTCAGAATCAGTGCGTCTTGAGATAGCCCACTGAAATCAACATTTTAAAAATCTCCATGAATTATTCTACTTCACCCTCATAGGTAAGAAATGCCTCTTTACTGTAAAGCTGTATAGCTCTTCTTAATAAAAACAAAGAAGTGTGTCTTCTTCTGAGATGTAAAATCTTATATTGACCCTTTCATTTTTGCTTTGTTTTCTATCAGTTGATGGCTATAAGATGGAAAACTGGCTGAAATGGTGAGATTATAAATATTTTCAAAGTTGAGTTGGAGGGCATTTGAAGAGACTCTCAGCCAATGTAAAGAAGAGCTAGTAAAGGTTATCCCAGCCAGATAGGAACATAGTGCTGAGATTAGCAGGGAAGGGTATAACCTAGGACAAGAAGACAGACACAGAAGAGTAGTTACTGTGTCCTATCAATTCTAATACATAAATATTTTGTATTTTGATATTCCAGGCCTCAGTGGCCTGGTACCATCAGGACATATTGTCATTGCCCATGCAGCAAAATGTTGTTGTTTTTCATGATGGCATAACTAGACACTTCAACTCCTCAAAGTTTCCATCAACAAACTATCAAAAAATAAAAATAAATCCTGGTTGTTATTGGAGAACTTATAATTGTTTTCTTCTGGTTAAATCGAAAAAGTAACACCATCAGAGCTTTTAGGTTGTTAGTTGCTTGGAAGAAAATTCAAAGATAATTGTAGAGTACACTTTTAAAATAAGCACTGCATTCTCAGGCCTCTGATGACATAGATAGCCCAATACCTGTGAAAAGTAGAAACAAATATGTCAATTGTGAGTTGAGAAGTGATCAGGAGAGCTGCACTTTAAATATGAAAAATTTTAAGGTGAAGCTAATTGGTGGCATCTTTTTCTCTTTTAATGGCACATAATAAGAGGAGAATATTGAAGCAGATCTGAACTCTAAACAGTCCCCTGGAAAAGGTATTTGTGAAATTGTAGAGGGTACCCAGTGAATGATAGACCTGTGCCTAATTTCTATAAAGGCCAACAGCTACCAGATGTGAAGAAAGAGAGAAGAACCAACATATATTTAAACAATAACAACCTTTTAAAAAAATGGCTAGGTTCCATTAAGAAGTAATTATTTGTTTTTATTGGAATGTTTTAAAGAATTGTTCAGTTATGTGAACAGGAACTGATGGATGTACCCAGGTAGACTTTCGAAAAATCTTTCATAGGATCCTTCCTGGGGACAATTAGAACAACACAACAGAATCACCATTGAATTAGGATCGAGTGGAGGCCATTTGGAGGTTTGGTGTCTTTTAAGTACTCTGAATTTGTTTTATAAGATCATAACATCTAGAGTTGGAGATAAGCTTTTCATTCCCTTCCTCTTGAGCTGGATTGCTCCTGAGAAGTGGTCATTTTCTCTATACTGAGAAATCTTGTTATAGAATCTCTCAAGATCTGTAATTCACCAGTTTCATTCCTTTTCCACATGCTTCCTTTGAATATCTTGGAAAAGCTTTCTTACAAGCCCTAGGCTGCACCTCTCCAGGCTAAACATCCCTTTCTTCCAAGGTTTCTCACAATCTATTTCTTTCAGGCCCTTCTCCTCTTTGAGTCTTTCCTCCAAATATCCTCCAATTTTTTGACATCCTTAATAACTAGCTAATAAAGGTCCAATTTGTTCAGGAGTCTTAGTTATGCCTAGTTCCATGGTTAATTATCAGTAGCACCCTTTTCATTCTCAAAGTGTCCTTTGAGAAAATATAAAAATAGAAAATATCCTATGTGGTCAGCCTACTTACAACTGAATGAGATGTAGTATCAAGGGTGGCCTGACCAGCAAACATAAGGACAGGGCTTTCACCAACCTAAGTCTTGATTCTCTACAAGTGCAGCCAAACAGTTGCATTAGGGACTGGGCCACATATGACACCATTGTTTCATGATAATCATCTGGCCAACTGCACCCAATCCCATGAAGCCACACCTTCCC
>CAUYON010188316.1:0-11400 GCA_963573935.1 Arctocebus calabarensis
TGGATGTTGTGGTAGGCACCTGTATTTCCAGATACTTGGGAGGCTGAGGCAAGAGAATCCCCTAAGCCCAGGAGTTGGAGGTTGCTGTGAGCTGTGTGACGCCATGGTACTCTACCAAGGGCGATAAAGTGAGACTCTGTCCCTATGAAAAAAAAAGAAAAATACCTAAAAAGAGAACTACCATATAATTCAGTAATCTCACTGCTGGGTATATATTCTAAAGAAAGGAAATCAATATATTAAAAAGATATCTATACTTCTGTGTTTATTGTAACACTATTCATTTATGGAATCAATGTAAATGTCCATCAGTAGATGAATGGGTAAGGAAATGCAGTGCATACAATGGAATATTATGCAGCTTAAAAAATGAATATTATTATTCATTCTAAAGAAGAATGAAATCCTGGCTGGGTGCAGGATTACATGCCTGTAATCCTAGCATTATGGGAGGCCAATGTGGGTGGATTGCCTGAGCTCACAGATTCAAGACCAGTCTGAGCCAGAGCGAGGCCTTGTCTCTAGAAATAAATAGCAGGATGTTGTGGCAGGCGCTGGTAGTCCCAGCTACTTGGGAGGCTGAAGTAAGAGCATAGCTTGAGCCCAAGAGTTGGAGGTTGCTGTGAGCTATGATGTCATAGCATCTACTGAGGATGACAAAGTAAAACTCTGTCTCAAAAAAAAGAAAAAAGTGATATCCTGTCATTTGTAACAGATGGAACTGGAGGACATTATGTTCAGTAAAAATAGCCAGGCAAAGAAAAACAAATTTTGCATATTCTCACTCATGTGAGAGCTAAAGATAATTAAAAAAGGGACTTCTTGGAGATAGAGAGTAGAACTGCAGTTACTAGAGACTAGGAAAAGTAGGGGATAAAGTGGGGATGATTAATGGGCACAAAGACTACAGTGAACAATAACTATATTTTAAAAAATAACTAAGAGAGTGAAATTTGAATGTTCCTAATTCAAAGAAATGATAAATGCTTAAGTGGTGGACATCCCATTTAGCTTGATTTGATCATTACACATTGTATGCCTGTATCAAAAAGCATATGTGTCCTTAATAACTAAATTTTTTTAAATGGTGAATTTTATGGTATTTACAGTAAATTATACCTAAATAAAACTGTTAAAAAGGGCATACATTGTATCAATCAGGGTTCAATAAGGGAAGCAGAACTAGTAAGAGATTGTATGTGTTTACATATATATTTTTGATGTTTCATGAAATATGTATGTCCATGTATATTTCATGAAACATATGTGTGTGTGTGTGTGTATTTATTACAAGAATTTGGCTTATGCAATTATGGGAGCTCATGAAACAACTGTAAGGTCTATAGAGCTGTATGTGTCAGGAAGAGAAGATCCAGAGAAGGGAGATCAATTGTAGACCCAGCTTCTATTTGGAGTCTGACTCAGGGCATGCCTAAACCTTTTAAAAAGGATTTCCAGGTGGCTCTTGTGGCTCAAAGGAATAGGGCACCAAACCCAAATGTTGAAAGTGGTGGGTTCAAACCCATCCCTGGCCAAAAAAAAAAAAAAAAAAAGAAGAAGAGATTTCCACTGACTTGAGTCAGGCCTACTCTGGACAGTCTCCCTAGATTGATGTCAATTAGGCTTAGCTTATATCTTCAAAATCTCTTTACAGAAGCACTAGATTAGTGTTTGAAAAACCGGGAAAATATGAGTGTATCAAACAAAAGATTGCTGCCTTCTCTTTAGTTTTTATAGTTTAGCCTAACCAAATTTACATTTAAAAAACCCATCATGGCTCGACGCCTGTGGCTCAACAGGCTACGTACCAGCCTCGTACACCTGAGCTGGCGGGTTCGAATCCAGCCCGGGCCCGCCAATCAACAATGATGGCTGCAACCAAAAAACGGCTGGGCGCTGTGGCCGACGCCTGTAGTCCCAGCTACTTGGGAGGCAGAGGCAGGAGACTCACTTGAGCCCAGTAATTGGAGGTTGCTGTGAGCTGTGATGCCACCGCACTCTATCCAGGGTGACCGCTTGAAGCTCTGTCTAAAAAAAAAATAAAATAAAATAAATAAAAACCCCATCATATATTCATGTATTTTGTCTTCTACAGAAAGACAGTTGGCTTTTACAACTATCAAAAAGTTTTATTTTTATATCATTTAAATGACATTTTGAGAGCACCTACTGTGTGCCAATAGTGGCTGCACTCTCTTTATAACTTTTGTAGGGGGGGGAGGGTCTTGCTATGTTTTCCAGGCTGGTCTTGAACTCCTGGACTGAAGCAGTCCTCCCACCTTGGCCTCTCAAAGTGCTGGGATTATAGGCATTAGCCACTGTGCCTGGCCTGTACTCTCATTAAAACAAAGACAATTCTTTATATGGTGACTGGCATGTAAAGAATTTACTAACAATCAAACAGTTGTTGAATGAATATTTTATTAATACATAGTATTCATATAGGCTAATATCATTTAGCTGTAGTATGCAGTAAGCAGCTTCAAACAGCAAAATTGCACATTTCCGTCTTCCTGCATACTCACAAAGTTCATACGCCTTCATCTGTTTGATTTTGCCAAGGATTTCCTGAAGGTACTGTATAAACAAATAGCAAATATAGAAACAAGGTATATTGATGATTAGTTACAATATTTACAGTAAGTCACTAGGGGACACTTGAAGATTTGATTTTTTTCTGAGAGTGTTCTCATAAGTCTTTTTTCCAATGGTTCCAAATTTCCAGGCTTGCAGATTTCCTGATTTCTTAGTCCCCTTTCCAGAGAAGGCAGTTAGGTAAACGCAATCTCACTCACCCACATTCCATTTACTTGAGTAATGAATTATTGTTGTGAGAGGTAATCCTAATCTGTAGCAACTCAGTAACTACCACCTCTCCAGGCAACCTTCATCAAGCCTTCCAGCTGAGACCCACAACAGTTTCCCTGGCAACTTTGTTTCTACCGAGTAGCTGACTGCCCTTCTCTAGCTGCTCACTTGGGAGCCAGTGGCCCTTGTGAAGGTTTCATCCCTCTTTATCCTTTCTTCCCCCAGAGAAGGAGCTCTGAATGTTTCACTCTCTCTGCCTGGCCAGGAAGTTGTGAGAAACAATACAGGTACTTGTTGTCTACTTTTCTGTCTCCTTACCAAGGCAGGGATCTCAATTTTGGTGTCAACAGAAATACTCTCTTTTGAGTCAGAAATCTCCAAATCCTGTAGGATTTCCCAGCAAATGTGGTTGTTAAGTTAATTTGTAGAGCATTTTCTTTCTTTCTTTTTTTGTAGAGACAGACTTTATCACCCTTGGTAGAGTGCTGTGGCATCACACAGCTCACAGCAACCTCTAACTCCTGGGCTTAGGTGATTCTCTTGCCTCAGTCTCCCGAGTAGCTGGGACTACAGGCACCTGCCACAACGCCCGGCTATTTTTTGTTGTGGTTTGGCCGGGCTGGGCTGGGTTTGAACCCTCCACCCTCAGTATATGGGGCCAGTGCCCTACCCACTGAGCCACAGGCGCCGCCCTTATAGAACATTTTCATGACATTTTTAGATTTGCTGTGTATATATGCTCATTTTTGCTTGATCATAGCATCACTTTCTAGGAAAGTAGCAAGAATAAGATATGATGTTGATGTTTAAGAGTATTAATGATGTTAAATATCAACTTTTAGAAGAAGAATTTTGTTGCAGTGACATTTGCATCTAGGGAAAAATTTGAATTTAGAATTTTAGAGCTGTATAATGATATTTAGAGAGCATCTAATTCAGTTCTTAATTTCATCCCTTAGGGAAATAGAAGCCCTAAAGTGGAGTGACTGGCTCATTTCTTTATAGCAAGTGAGTTGTAGCGCTCTCACAGGAATTCCTGCTCACTTACCACAACTGCCATTCTTTAGACTAATACCATACTTGGGAGGAAGGTCTAAAAAAGCTTATAGAATTTTATTTTTGGTGTTGTTATGTAAGATATGTTATGCATATATTGAGGCTCACTTTTACAATAATGGCTTTATGGACTCTGTAGGAGACCAAGATGTCAAATCCAGACAAAGCTGCCATTGCAGCACAAAAGGAAGCTCTGAACTTGAAGTTACCCCGCATTGTCCATCCGCCAGAAAACACAGGTGTTGGAACACCAGTACAAAGTAAATTGCTGAACTACAGAAGATCCAAGGAGCAGCAGCAGAAAATTAATCAGTTAGTGTAAGTGAAATATTAGTAAATAATTCTTGTTTAGAATTGCAGTGAAGTGATTAGTGTTCATATACCTGTAAATAAGTTTTAACTATGTAGATTGTTCATGGGCAAAATACTGTCTTCAGGCTTAACCAGAAAAACAATTAAAAAGTAATGATAATGATAGCAAATATTATACACTGCTCACTCTATCAGACATGGTTCTTTTCAGTTTACCTGTACTTATCAAAACAACCCAATGAGGTAGGTATTATACATTTATTTATTTATAGACAGTCTCACTCCGACACCCTGGGTAGAGTGCTGTGGCATCACAGGTCACAGGAATCTCAAACTCTTGGGCTCCAGAGATCTTGCACTGGGTACAGTGGCTCATGCCTGTAACCTTAGCAGTCTGGAAGGCCGAGGCAGGTTGATTATGTGAGCTGAGGAGTTCAAGACCAGCCTGATGAAGAGTGAGACCCCATCTCTTGCTCAGGCTGTACTCGAACTCCTGAGCTCAGGCAATCAACCCTCCTGGCCTCCCAGAATGCTGGATTACAGGCATGAGCCACCATGCCAGGCCTGGACTATACTTTTAAAAACGTTTCACAGAAAAGTAAAGGTAAGTACTATTAATATCTCTATTTTTTAGATGAATGAAGTGAGGTACAGAGAACTTAAGGTACTTGCTCAAGATCACACAGCTAGAGTTTGGACCCATTTGGTCTGGGTCCAAAGTTCAAATACTTTAAGCCTTACACTATTGCTTCTCTCAATATACAGGGTGGCCATAAAGTTCATGTGCAATTTAACCATGTTAACCTTACTGGTCCCTAAAAGTAAAACTAAACAATTGGGTCTCTACAAATAGCATTGTGGGCTGGGCACGGTGGCTCATGTCTGTAATCCCAGCCTGAGCAAAAGTGAGATCCTATCTCTAAAAAAAAATAGCTGGATGTTGTGGTGGGTGCCTGTAGTCCCAGCTACTTGGGAGGCTGAGGCAAGAGAATCGCTTAAGCCCAGAAGTTTGAGGTTGCTGTGAGCTATGATGCCACAGCACTCTACCAAGGGTGATAAAATGAGACTTTGTCTCAAAACAAAAATAAAAACAAATAGTATTGTATTTGAACAAATACTTAATAAAATATCTTAAAACTACTTGTATTTAAATTTTTTCTATACTAAAGAGAACACATAATTCAACATTCCTTTCTCCCTTCTCCCTGCCATTTGTTTAGTAGAAACTAAAATTAATTTAGGTACCAGCTATAAAAGGCTGTGATAAGGGTAGTTCAGTTCCATTGAACACTTACTGAGAATTTCCCAGGCAACTGACTCTGCTGGGCTCTGGGAGTAAATAATAATAATAAGATGGTTTGGTGCCAGTAGCTCAGGTTAGGGTTCTAGCCACCTACACTGGGACTGGCAGGTTTGAACCTGGCCCAGGCCTGCGAAACAATGACAACTTGCAATGAGAAAATAGCCAGGCATTGTGGCGGGCAATGGTAGTCCCAGCTACTTGGGAGGCTGAGTTTGAGGTTGATGTGAGCTGTGATGCCACAGAAGGCAACATAGTATTGGAAATTTCATTTTACTTACAATTAAACAGGTCTATTAATCATATAATGTTTTTATGTTTATATTTTTATTAGTCTATCAATCATTTACTCACATTTAAGTCTAAATTTATTAATATAAGAGATGTACTATTAGAGATTCTTTACACCCTTTATTCTTTTTCTTTTTTTTTTTTTTTAGAAACAGAGTCTTACTTTGTCGCCCTCTGTAGAGTGCTTTGCTATCACAGCTCACAGCAACCTCCAGCTCTTGGGCTTAGGCAATTTTCTTGCCTCAGCCTCCCAAGTAGCAAGGACTACAGGCACACAACGCCTAGGTATTTTTTTGTTGCAGTTTGGCAGGGGTTGGGTTTGAAACTGCCACCCTCGGTATATGGGGCCGGCGCCCTACATGCGCCACCCTATGCCCTTTATTGATTGATTGATTGATTGCAGTTTTTGTCCGGGGCCAGGTTTGAACCTGCCACCTCCGGTATATGGGACCAGTGCCTTACTCCTTTGAGCACAGGCACTGCCCAACTGCGCCATTTATTCTTAAGACTTGATGTTTCTTTTCTTTTTTTTGAGACAGAGTCTCTTTTTGTCACTCTTGGTAGATTGCTGTAGTATCATAGTTTATAGAAACCTCAAACTGTTGGGCTCAAGTGATTCTCTTGCTTCAGTCTCCCAAGTAACTGGGACTAAAGGTGCCCACCATAACACTTGGCTCATTTTTTAGAGATAGGGTCTTGCTCTGGCTTAGGCTGGTCTCAAATTTGTGAGCTCAAGCAATCCAGCTGCCTTGGCCTCCCAGAGAGCTAGAATTACAGATGTGAGATATCATTCCTGGCCTAAGACTCAATGTTTCAATAGACTTAGACAGTAGAGAAGGGAGTTCTATGGGAGTTATCTATTATTCTTATTTTTTTAAAAAAATGTTTTTTTGAGACAGTGGTATGATCACAGTTTACTGTAGCCTCCAACTTCGAGTCTCAAGCAATCTTTTCTGGTTCAATCTCTGAAGTAGCTAGGACTACAGGTATGTGCCATCATGCCCAACTGATATTCTTATTTTTTGTAGAGATGGGATCTTCCCATGTTCTTCCTGCCTTGGCTTCCCAAAGCATGGGATTGTAGTCATAAGCTAATGTGCTCAGCCTCTGTCATTTTAATAAACATGAAAACACTCTAGGAAAGGGGATAGCAAGCAGGAAAGCCTTGTAATATGAATTCTTTAGTGCATTCTAGGACTTAATAAAGGCCAATGTCAATAGAGTATAATTAGCCTAAGGAATAGTGTCAAGTGAAGATGGAAAAGAAAGTGGGAAAGGATTGTATCAGGCCTTGTAGGCCATGATAAGGAATGATTTTTATTTTAAGTGCAGTGGAAGCTATTGAAGTGTTTTAAACAGGGAAGTGACATAAAATCTGATTTACATTTAAAAGATATCACCCTGGTCATTAAGAGCAGACTGAAGTAGAAGGGAAGAAGGTAAAAGTAGAAAGAAACAAAGAGATTAGATAAGATGCTATTATAGTAGCATAGATGAAAACTTATTGTGGTTTGGATAAGGCTGGAGACAGTGGAGTGGGGAAGAAGTAGATTTACAAAGGGTATGTTTTGGAGCCAGAATCAAAAGGACTTGCTATTAGATTGGCTTTGGTAGCTAGGTGGATAGTAGTGTCATTTATAGAGAACTGGAAGTCCAGAACATGGGATAAAAAGGAATGGTTGTTTTTTGGAATTGAAATGCCTATGTAACATTTAAGGGGAAATATGTTCACTGGCAATTGGATATATAAGAGAAAAAGTCTAGACTGGATATATAAATTTGGAAGTCACAGCATGTAGATGGTTTTTAAGCTATGAGGAGTAGTTGAAATCAGAGAGAGGGATACTTGAGAAAAGTAAAGGCCTAGTGCTAATGTCTTAGGAAATGTTAAAGTTAGATGTTATATGGAGAAGGGTCAACCTGCAAATAGACTAAGTATGACCTATAAAACAGGAGGAAAAGCAGAAGAGCAGTAAGTCATAAGCAAAGAGAGCAGAATGTGTTATACACAATGTATTGTCATTTGTTTTCTTAGTTTTCCTTTTTTATTTTGACATGCTAAGGAGAGAGATTGCAGTGTCTGGCATATTGTTGTTGGTGAATGAATGAGTGAATGAATTTTTTTTTTTTTTTTTTTTGAGACAGAGCCTCAAGCTGTCACCCTGGATAGAGTGCTGTGGCATTACAGCTCACAGCAACCTCCAATTCTTGGGCTCAAGTGAGTCTCTTGCCTCGGCCTCCCGAGTAGTTGGGACTACAGGCGCCCACCACAATGCCCAGCCATTTTTTTGTTTGCAGCCGTCATTGTTGTTTGGCAGGCCCAGGCTGGATTCGTATCCGCCAGCTCAGGTGTACGTGGCTAGCGCCTTAGCCCGTTGAGCCACAGGCGCCAAGCTGAATGAATGATTTTTTAAGGAAGAACTTTACCTTGTGTTTGATACAGATTTGTAACTAGCACCACTTTCATTACCTGAAGCATAATGCTATATTAATGCTGAGATTAAAGCTGCTGTATTTTCATTTGAGAAAAAATATATTTGGAATTAAAAGCTTTTATACTGGAGATACATCTTTTTGAATGGCCATGATCTTTGATATTTTGCATCTCCTTGATATCTCTACCTTTTAGGAAATATGGATTCAGACTTCTCTGTTTCAAAGGTGGAGTGAGGTCTGTGGATAGAGGGAGTTCCCGGATGAGATAGAATGTAAGGAGTTGTGGGCAGAACTGGGCTCCCTGCTAGGACCAGTCCTTGGGAAGGCTTGGCTGAACCAACATCATTTTGTGGCTTTCCAGTGTCCCAGGAATGAGCCTGATTTTATTCCTTGACAACTACCCCCACTGTGGATTCCAGTCAGTGATTCACTGCATGTAGTTTTTGCACAATATTTTGAAATTATCTAGCTTTTTTTTTTTATTTGTTTTTAACTCCTAACATACAAAGCAAAAGCAGGGAGTGAAAAGGCTCCCTCTTATGTTCTTCTCAGTTCTTTTTATTTATAGCCTGAAGGAGAAAACACATTCCAGAAATGCTTACTATATTAAAGGGTGGCATTTATATATAAAGAGCTAAAGGAAGTTAGACATATTTATATTGGGATAATTATAGTGCAAGCCTGCTTATGACTAGTGCCAACTAGCATACCAAAGTATAAGGCAAATTCCTGGAAAGTATAATAGCAATCTCTGAGAGTTAGATTCAGGGAGATGTGATGGATGAGAAGAAGTCTTGCCTAAGTCTTGAAGATTAAAAAAGAAAAGAAGAAAGATATGCCAGGCATAGTTTCTTTTTTCTTTTTTTTGAGACAGAGTCTCACTCAGTCACCCTCACTAGAGTGCTGTGGTGTCATAGCTCACAGCAACCTCCAACCCTTGGGCTCAAGCAATTCTCTTGTCCCAGCCTCTTGGGTAGCCAGGACTACAGGCCCACCACAAAGTCCAGCTATTTTTTTTTTTTTTTTTTTTTTTTAGAGGTAGGGTCTTGCTTTTGCTCAGGCTGCTCTTGAACTCCTGAGCTTAAGCAATCCACCTGCCTTGGCCTCCCAGAGTTCTGGGATTACGGGTGTGAGTCACTGAGCCTGGCCTCACATTTTCTATTCCACGTGAAAAAGTCTTAGGAATTTTAGTTTAATACAGGCTCAGTAAGATTCAACAGGGAGCTCACATCACAAAATCCCCAAACTGCAGATGCTGGTGTGGAGGTGGAGAGATGGGAACACTTTTGCACTGCTGGTGGGATTGCAAACTAATACAACCTCTATGGAAAGAAGTATGGAGAATTCCCAAAGAATTAAAAGTTGACCTTCCACTTGATCCCTCAATCTCATTAGTAGGTATCTACCAAGAAGAAAAAAAAAATCATTCACAAGGACATTTGCACTAAAATGGTTATTGCAGGTCAATTCACAATTGCCAAGACATGGAAGCAACCCGAGTACTTGTCACCCTTGGTAGAGTTCTGTGGTGTCACAGCTCACAGCAACCTCAAACTCTTGGGCTTAAGGGATTCTCTTGCCTTAGCCTCCCAAGGAGCTGGGACTACAGGTGCCCGCCACAATGCCCAGCTAAAATACATTCTTCTTAGTAAATTATCACAAGAATGGAAAAACAGGTATCCAATGTACTCAATGCTAATATGAAACCAATGTATAAACAACCACATGCCTACGTGAAAGAAAACACACAAATATATTCTGGTAAAGGAGAGGGGGAGTGGCACCCATAGCTCAGTGGGTAGGGCGCCAGCCACTTACACCGAGGCTGGCAGGTGGATCTGCCCCGGGCCAGCTAAGATCAACAATAACAACAACAACAACAACAACAACAACAACAAATAGCTGGGCTCCTGTAGTCCCAGTTACTTGGGAGGCTGAAGCAGGACAACTATGTTGCACTTCTATTCCCTTGGTAGAGTACAACATAGTGAAACTCTGTCTCAAAAAAAACAAAAAAAACAAAAAAGGAGAGGGGGGAGAGGACAGGAGAAAGGGTGACTGGTGGGTTCTCACCTAATGTGCACAATGTGAGGGTGTTTAGCACATCCCCTGGGTGAAGGGGTCAACAACAACTTGAACTTTACCTTAGATACAAAACCAATGTAACCTAAACATTTGTATCCTCATGTTAATCTAAAATTTAAAAAAAGATTCAACAGGAAAATGATGCTACTTAACAAATGCTAATTCAGCTTTCGGCTACTTTCATAAATGTAGAATGTCTAGAATCTAGGAGAGAAAATTTTCACTCTGTACTGGTCCAACATCATCTGGAATTCTAGGATTGCACTCTAAGAGGGACATTGATAGAGGTATTTTAGTCTGTTACTATAACTGCATATAACAGACTAGGTAACTTATAAAGAATAGAAGTTTATTTAGCTTATAATTCTGGAGCCTGGAAAGTCCAAGAACATGGTGCTGGTATCTGGCGAGGATGTTCTTGCTATGTCATAACATGGCAGAGAGGGCAAGGGAGCCAGTGAGAGCTTGCTTTTATAACGAATCCCTTCCTGTGATAATGAACCATTTCTGCGATGGTGACATTAATCCAGTCATGAGGACACTGTCTTCATCAATCCATTCTTGAGGACAGAGGGATTAAGTTTTCGACACATGAACTTTTGGGGGATATTCAAACCATAACAAGAGGAAAGTGAGGAAATTTGAAACTGCATAAACTTAATTGGTGAAATGTATAGGCTCTGGTATCAGTCAAAGCTAAGTTCATGTCCCATCTCTGCAGCTTATTAGTCATGTGAATTTGGCAAGTTGTGTAATTTTACTTATCTTCATGTTCCTGTCTGTAAGATGGAGAGAAAAATAGTGCTTACCTCTTAGGATTGTGGTGAGAATTATGTATGTTAGAACATAATAGAACATAATAAGCTCACCATAAACAGTAACTCTTATTGATAGGAATAGTTGAAGGAACTGGATGGGTTTTCTTAGATTTTAGAAGGGTAACATGGAAGAAGAATGTGATTTCTATAGAGCTTCAGAGGACAGAAGTTTACAAGGATTCAGAATATAAGAATATATTCTTGGGCAGGACATAGTATCTCAGGCCTGTAATCTTAGCACTCTGGGAGGCTGAGGTGGGTAGATTGCTTGAGCTCAGGAGTTCAAGACCAGCC
>CAUYON010188321.1:0-23125 GCA_963573935.1 Arctocebus calabarensis
AACAAGGAGCCTGTGCTGGCCCGGGCACCTGTGGGAGAGGGGAGGACAGGAGGCATCAGCCAGGATGAGTTTTGGGTAATGGAAAGTGAGGGAGCCATGAGGGTTTTAGGCTGGGCAAGAACAGGATCAAGGTGGCTTCTAGAAAACTGGCAAGGGAGCTCGGTTGCTGAGCATGGAATGGGAGGGCTGGGCCGCCTGGCCAGGGCTTCCTGACCCTAGTCTTGATGAGCCGTGTGGGAGCCAGCTGATGCCCTGGGGAGAACACCCTGGAACCCCAAGCCCTCAGGACCACTTGTGAGCACCCCTCAACTTCCCAGGCTCCACTGTCATCTTTCTCCTTCTTGTTGGAGCTGCTGCAGTCCCCAGCCTGGCCTCTGGCACCTGGTCAGACCCAACGTAAGTTGCCAAAGCCAGGGGATGCCCAAGTTGCTTCCACACTCACAGTGCAGGACACTGCTGCCTCCAAACCAGCCTGTGCCATCTCTGCATAGCCTGTCCAACATTTTGTTTTTCATAAAGTTAAAATATTCACCATTTATTGTGCTTTTTTTACCATTGGACATTTTCTAAGGACTTTAATTACTTAACCACTTTAGTTCTCACATCAACCCCTTGCAGGAGGTGCTATTATTCTCCTCACATCTCTGTGTAACAGATGGCAGATGGGTAAACTGAGGCACAAGAGGTTAAATTACTTACCTGACCAATGTCACAGTTACTCTGTGAGGGAGGCGGGACCCTCTCCCACCTTTCTGGGCAGATTGTGCCCCCACTTGCTTCCTGATGGCCCTGTAAGTACCAGAGGACGCCAAGGCACCCACTTTCAAGGCTTCTCTTCTCTGAGTAGAATACCTCCATTCTTTCTATCTTGTTAAAAATGCCTTACAAATATTTTTGGAGGACCTTTACCACACCATGCTGAGAGTCAGCAGAGAGCAAAGTAGACACAGCCACTGCCATGGTGGCTGCAGTCTCATGAGGGAGTGACAATAAAAGCAATTAGTAACCAAAATAAAGCTTGAAATTGCTATTGTGTCAAATGCTAACAGAGGCACAGGTGCCCGAAACCTGTAATTAGCAATTTGACCTACTTGGGAAGGTCAGGGTAGACTTTCTGGAGGAGGCAACATTTGAGCTAAACTTTCAGGGAAAAATGGGATGAAGTGGGCAAAAACAAGAGACAGTAGTGCCCCAGGAGGGGACAGCATGTGCAAAGGCACAATGGGGGTCAGCGGAATGGCAGGCAGCTGTGGAAGGCAGTGGGTGTGGCTGGAAGAGAAGGTAGGGGTGCCGGGGGCCAGACAGTCTGGAAGGGTCCCCAGTGGCCGACCTGGGAAGGCTTGGGACATTCCTCAGAGCTCCTCCCCACTGGCCCATCTGCTCCAGGCTGGGTTTGGGCCCCTTACACAATCTCTGGGACCCTGTCTCCTCCATTCCATGACCTCAGCCACAGCACTTTCTTTTGTGGCCACCTGGCACCATGAAGAGTCTTGTTTATAAGGCCTCATTTCTCTGTCTAGCCTGATCACCCAACACAGTCTCACCTGGTCAGCCAGTTACTTGCCACCAGTAGCACGTCAGCTCAAATGCACCTCCCCAGGCTGGGTCATCCCTCCTCTGTGACCTGACACATCCTGCACACCTCCCTCACAACAGCATCCCACCTAAGTGGCTGGACAGAGTTCTCACTTTCTCCCCAACCTGGAGGCTCCATGAGTCCACAGTTGGTCACTGTTGTGCCTCCACAGAGGCTGGTCCAGACTGGGCCTCAGCTGTCTGTTGTTTGAGTGACTAACGCCCAAGCCCTGCTCTGTGGTGTGGTCTGGGCTGGGCTCAGGGGAGATGGCCCAGTACAGTGACAGTACAGGGTGAGAAGGGCAGTGCTGAGGAAGCATGGGGGCTGTGGACAATGGGAAGGGGCTCTGTGCCAGGCCCCACTGAATGACCAGAGGGCCAGGAGGAATTCACCAGAGCTGGCCCTCGTGGCATGGTGGAGAGGACCCCAAAAGTGAATGCATGGAGGGTGCTCAAGGGCAAGGACCATGTCCTATATTTCTGGCTCTCCATGGCACTTGGGGGCCCCCCACTCTGCATTTCAAAAGTGGTTTTACTTTACTCTTTTCTCAGAATGTCAGTGGTCTGACACGCTGCTCACTGCATCCTGTGTTCTTATCTCAGCCTTGTCTTCCAGCCCTTACCCAGAAAAGCTTCATCTTTTCCTACCTGGGCTCTGCTCGCCCCCCCCCACCCCCTCTGTGGCTCGGTGTCCCTCACCTCCCTGGTCAGCTGCCTCGCCCAGCTCTGGCCATCTCAATGCGTGGGTGCCAGCCTGCACTCTCTTTACATGAGATTTGTTGATTTCATAACCATAAATAGATAAAACGTTCTGAATGCTTCTGTGTGCGAGTAGAATTGACGAAGTGAGAGCATAATGAAAAGGCCGTAGGAGAAAGAAAACAACTTGCCAAGCTGCACTGAGACAGCACGGCCTTTGCACAAACCAGCTCTGCATGGGGATCCCGGTTTCACTGCCCAGACCAGTGAGCCACAGACACTGGTGAGGTACTTGGGAGTCTGTCAGGAAACCTTTACAATTTCAAACCCATCAATTCAAAAGAACAATCTAGTAAAAACACACACACACACAAAGAAGTAGAAGTCAGGAACCTGGGCTCTGAACTTATCTCATTCTAGCTTATTCTAACCCCAATTCTGAACTTATCTCATTCTAGCTGTGTGACTCTGGGTAAGTTACTAAACCTCTCTGAGAAGGCATGTAGAGATTCTTCCCACTGGTTACACTGGAAACTTCAGGAGGCCCAAGACACCACAATTTCCTCAGTTTTCTCCCATAAGAAATTTTTTTCTTCCCAAAAATACCTTAATCACCAACCATAGGATCCTCCCCTTCCCAAAATGCAGTTCTGAGGACTAGAGTTAGAATAAGAAGGGAATGAGGTACCGTGCCTTTTCATTGCTAGTTCCAACTCATGTTGCTATGGAAACAGGAGGTGGAGCATCACCCCTGTGTGGGGAGGCTACATCTACACAGCCACCTGTAGGGCTTCCCATCTCTCCTGCCTTAAAGTATGCAGGAGGACAGCTACATTTGGAAGAGTAAAAGAAGATTAAATGAAAGGTTGGTACACCTCAGGCCAAGAGAGCTTTCTGGGTGACAGAAACAAGAGGAGATATTCCTAGTGTGAACACATTTGCTACTCCAAGGATGGCAAACTTTAAGGGTCAGTGAAAGGTTTGGGCTTTGTGAGCCACGTGTGTCTGTTGCAACTACTCACCTTTGCCATTATAGTGTGAAAACAGACATAGACAATAAGTAAACCAATGGGTATGGTTGTGTTCCAATAAAACTTTATTTATAAAAAGAAGCAGCAGGCCAGATTTTGCATGCAGGCCATAGCTTATAGATCCTTGCCCTTCACCATAGTACAAGAGAACAAGCCCGGGTAGGGAGGCAGGAGCTAGGTTAAAGGCTCAGCATTTGCCAGTGACTTGTGTGACTTTGACTAAGTTGTCCATCTCTGAGCCTTAGTTTCTCCATCATCAGGTGAGCACAATACTACCAGCACAGATCAGAGCAGATCTGAAGTGAAGTCTTCACACCCCTCTCCTTCATCATTTTGCATGGAGCTACACCCACTGCCCACTCCAACCCCACTTAGAGCCGCCCTTGCCTGCTGAGGGTGACAGCAGCCTGCCAGAAAGGGGAAGTGTCTCTCCAGAGTCAGATTCTTGGTCTGTCTTTCCAACCCCCAACCCCAAGTGACCCCAGTCAAGCCAAGCATGGGAGGGGATGAGGAATCCCTTCCTTTCCACTTGGCAGGAGGCTACAGTTCACTTGAGAGTATGTGGCTTCGGCGGCTGGGTACTAGGCTTTGGAGGAGACCTTTGAGAACTGGGCTGGGACTAGAGCTAGAAAGGTGGGCTTCAGTGCTCCTCTAGAACATTCATCCTATGGCTAGAAGTCATGGAGCCACAGCAGTGGTCTAGTGGTGACTTGCACCATCACCAATTGCACCAGTGGATCTGTCTTGAGCCATCTTGTGGACCTGTTTGTCCTCTACTGAGAGCTTACATCCTTTGGCATCTTGTCATATTCTCTGAAGCCCCATTAAGTGATTCATTCATTCATTCGTGCATTCTCTCTCTCCCTCTCCCTCTTTACCTCCCTTTCCCCTCCTCTCTCTTACTCTTTCTCAGAGACACATTTGTCCAGAGCAAGACAAGACACACTTTGCCAGCTCCCTGTCAAGATCCTTGCTCCAAATCTCCAGAAGAGCAGCCAGGAGTCTCACGCTATTCCGAAGAAGCAGATTCCTTGCCCACCCTCCAGTTCCTTTCCAAGATGTCATCCTCCTCAAAATATCTGGAAAAGATACATCTCCCCTTTCTCTAACTGGGGATTGAGGGGTGATGTCCCCCCTACATCCTTGATAAAGCCATGGAAGGCAAGAGCAAAGGATCTCACGGCCTGTTCTTGCTATAAAAAACCTTTTTCGGAAAAAATAATAAAGGAATCAGCCAATCCCTCCTCGATACCATCACCTCTTCTTGGTGATTTTTCGGGGAAGGAGTGGGTGGGTTGCCATGGCAACAGATGCGAGCTCCTCTCAGTAAAGAAAGGACCTTGATTTTTTTCCTCTCTCATTCTCTCATGTGTGTGTGTGTATGTGTGTGTGCATGTGCGTGCTACGCATGCCTGTGCCCACACCAGGATTTTTTTTTTTAAAGAACTAAAGAAAGCCCTTCTCTCAGCTCCCCAAATATGGAGTGATGGAAAACCACTTACTCCTCCAAGCCAGGGACAATTCAGGATGATTCAAGAGAAAAGGGAGAGGTCATGTGGGGCTCCTTTCCTTCTTGTTTTTACTAGATATTGCATGCAGCAGAGAGACCTTTGCAAATGGTTGGGGACCCTGGGCTGGAAAGGAGAGAGGTGAGCAAGGGATAAGATGGGCAAGAGCCCAGCAAGTGGCATCAGAAATGGCAGCAGAAGGTATACTGAGTCTAGGGAAGCATGCACGTCCATGCATAGTGTCAGCTGCTGAGAGAGAAGGGCCTGGAGCAGACTGAGAGGTGGATACAAACAGGCACACAGAGGGCTGTAGGCATAAATATATACAGGCACTAACAACTACACACAACTCAGGAAGTTGGAGACTTATTTTTAAAAGGGCAGGCATAGACAAAGACATAAGGAAACATAGATACACAGTGGGGGTATGGACACACAGCTACAAAGTCACATGTGGACAGATACACAGATACAGGGACACAAACATGTTCAGACAGACTGGCTTGGATGCAGACACAGAGAGATACCAACAGTCACAGTCAGATGAACAGATTCTCTCTCTCTCTCACACACACACATACATGAGTCTGGCTCCCTTCCTTCTATTGCCCAGACATTCCCCAGCAGTGGTGCATAGCTGGGAATGCCACATGCCTACCCAGTAGAGCATGGGAGGCTTCTGCTCCCCTATTTTTGTACACACTCATTGCAAAGCCCCTCTCTCGATTCATTGCCTTGCCCACTTTCCCATAGCTAACAGGCTCTGATGCCTCCCCCAGCTCAGGATTTTGATTCTTAGCTGTTCTGCTGCTGCTGCTGCCTGCCACTTGGAGGAGGGAGAGACTGGGGTGACTCAGCCAGGCCAGGATGACTCACATTGCCAGTATTTTTAGCAGCGGCCAGGAGCTCTCTAGCGTGCCAGCCGCCCCCTCCTCCTGCTTTCTATTTCGGAACCGTCACTGGTGATATAAATAGCTCCTCTCCCACGGGCTGAAGCTGCTGCCAAGCTATTTTTGGGTTTGCACAGTTAAAAATAGCTTCATGGAGGTGGAAGGCAAGGGGAGTGGGAGCTGGCCTAGGGAGAGGCGACATTGGGGCATACAGAGCTTCTTGACTTGAATCACAGTGGGAAAACTAGGATGCGCCCTTCTTTTCCCCTCCCTTATCTGTTTCTAGACCATTCTTTTCTTCCAAAGTGCCTTCTTCCCAGTCCATCCTCCTGGAAAAATCCAGGGGCTTGTCCCTTGAGCACAGTTCTCCTCCCTCACTTAGAGCCCAGGAATTTTGGCACTCTAACCCCTCTCAAAATTTACCCTCAGAGAAGAGTGGCACAGCCAAAGGGGGGACTCATCCTGAGGCCTGTGTGGACCCAAGCCCTATTTTGATGTCCCAGGCAAATCTAGCCCATCCGACTTCTAGGACAAATCTTTCAGAACCATGGACAGAGGTTAGCGCCCCATTTCTTCCTGTGGATTTGCTCTGCTTGCAGAGACCAGCTGGATCCAGCCAATAGACACTTCTTGTTGTGGAGAGACGCAAAGAATGTCTCCCAGCTGGAACCTAAAGCATCAATGGGTGAAGAAAATAGGAACTTCTCCTATGGAGAAGTCATATGGAAGGGGGTCCAAAGATCAAGGGTTTGTTCAAATGAAAGTTTCAGGGAGGGAGGGATGGGTACATCAGAGATGTGATAGGGAAGAGGCAGCAGAGACTACGTCTCTGTCTGTCATCTAAGACAACAAGGTGGGGACACTGACAGAGACTTATGCACCATTCCCTCCACCTTATTTGTGACACTGATCCCAGGACGGTGTATGTGGATGGCCTCAACCTCTGCCACAGTGGCACAGCCATAGGAATAGTCTCCAGAGCCACCTGCCTCTCTCCAAGACACCCTTCTCCTCCGATTCTGTCTCTCTTACTACCGCCCTAGTCCGTGAAAACTGGGGAGTTCCCTGATCCCACACTTTCCTTCTTGATGTCAAAGTTCATCTCCACCCCTCCTGTGTGACATTCCACAGTCAGGACACTTCCCCCCAATTTTTAATTGGCCTCATTTCCAGCCCCTCAAGTGATTTCACAGATGCACCCTACTCCACCTAATGAGATTTTAGATTAAAATGTTCCCTAGCCCACGTCCTTCCTTCAGGGGGTCCTGGGGGGTAAGATGGCTCCTCCTCGCCCCTGTAGAGACCAGTCATTTGTGGCGAGAAAGGAACAAAGAGAAGAAGATAGAGCAAAGGCGACGAGATGCGGAGACAAGCTGAGGGAGGAGAGGCAGAGACGAGGTGGGGCGGGAGGGGAGCCCTTGCGGTCGGGGGCACGCAAAGCTGAGACCACCAGGCGCAACGAGACGGAGAAACGGGGATGGGGGGGGGAGTCGAAGGTGGAGAGACGGCGAGGAGCCCTGTCACCTTCGGAGAGGACGGGGTGGAGGAAGGCGTGGGGCCGTATCTGGCAAGATCCAGAGGTCCCTGGCAGGTGCGGGGTCAGGGAGGGTCCAGCGCGGCCCCTCGGTCCTCGGCTGCTTCCCCGTCTTCCCCGTCCAGGCGGGGCGGGGAGCTCTCGGAGCCGTGCGGAGGCTGCGGCCCCGCCCGCCGCCGCCGCGGCAGCCGCCGGAGGATTCCTGCCCTAATATGGAGCTGGGATTCCCCCGGCCCCGCCCCCGCCCCCGGCCCGCCGGGAGAGGGGGAGCCGCTCGCTTTGGGGGCCGGCAACGGGGGGAGGGGGACGAGATGCTTAAGTACAAACTCAGATCCTCACTTGCCCTGGGTCTCTGCCTCAGTTTCCCCACTCAGTGGCTAAGGGTAATGAGAATCACTGAACTACAGCGCTGGTGCTGTGTTTCTACTCTAGTCTGGGGGCCAAATTAAGCTGGTCTCTTTCCCATCGGACCCCCTTTTTACCCCATCCTAGGGACTTAGACCCCCCCCCCCACGTAACACCCCCTGGTAAAAGCCTGGGTTTGGCAAGGGGAAAAGGGATTTATTCTTTGAAAATGGCCAAGGGAATCCCAGATTGCGTAATTCCCAGAGAGGAACCCCGGCTGTGACCTCTCCCACAGAGGCCAAAGAAAGCCCATTCCTGCATGTGAACGTGACCTTTGCCTGGTAAATAGTCAGGGGGATTTGCAGACAGCCCCGCTCCTCCCTATTCTCTTATTTTCTCGGAAATATCAGGGTCACTACCGGCCTCAGTCTGCCCTCTGCAGATTCACACCAGGGGCTTCAGATTGCCCTGTCCCTATTCGCAACTGTGCACACTCGGACGCCTGGGTCTCTACACCCCGTCTCAGGCTTTCCTGATGCAGCGCCGTTCTCTCTGCTCAGCTCCCGGCCCCCTCCGCAGCCTCCCTTCTCGCCCCCCCGCCCTCATCCCCCTCCCGCTCTCATTCTACGTCATGAGATGACGTTGGAAGCTGGGGAGGGAGGAGGAGCACCCCCCTCCCCAGCCAGAGGCTCCCGCTGCAGCTTGGTTAGCCCAGCCTCCCGCTTTCCCGCCCCCCCGTCTCTAAAATGAGCCCCCCACGCTTGGCAGGAGCTATATAAGGCGGAACGAGGCAGGCGAGGGGGGCAGCGCAGCCGAGCGGAGCCCAAGAGAGGACAGAGAGCGAGCCTGAGCGAGACGCGGGGAAGCAAGGAGGAGGAAGCCGCCGTGCGTCGGGACGGGAGCGCAGGTGTTCGGGGCGCCCGAGCTGGAGCTCCGCAGCCGGCAGTCATGTACCGCTCCACCAAGGGCGCCTCCAAGGCGCGCCGCGACCAGATCAACGCCGAGATCCGGAACCTCAAGGAGCTGCTGCCGCTGGCCGAGGCAGACAAGGTCCGGCTGTCCTACCTGCACATCATGAGCCTTGCCTGCATCTACACTCGCAAGGGCGTCTTCTTCTCCGGAGGTGAGCAAGTTGGGGCTGCGGGAGGTCCCAGCTGGTGGACACCAGGGGACGGCGTAGCTGAGGGAACCCGCGGAGACTGCCGCTAGTCTAGGGCAGCGTGTCGGCGAGCTGGGGAGAGAAGGGACTCGGGGGATCCACGACTTCTTACTTTTCCTCCTGAGCTCTGTCCAGAACACTCTTAGTTCTGGATGAGGTTTTGAGAGCCTGGATGGTGTCCCTAGTACCAGATTTATGGGAGGAGAAGAGCCAGGGCAGAATGGTCTCTCAGTCCGCACCAGAGCAGAGGCACTCCGGGAGTCCGGGGAGGGAAGCCCGGGAAGTTGCCGGGGAAGGGCCCCCGCAGTTCGCGATGCTGAACGCGCTTGTGTGCCGCCTCTGGGGCGCTGTCCGCGGTGCTGACGGCAGGCTTTTCTGTGCGGGGCTCTGTCCGCGGTGCTGAACTCACGCTCGGCTTTGGCGCTCTGTCCGCAGTTCTGACATTCTGGGCCGCTGAGGTCCCAGCCCCGGCTTAGAAGCCGAAGGGCTCTCTGGCTGTGGAGATACAGCAACAGGTTTCCTGGCCAAGAGCTGCGGCCAGCGGGTCAACAGGTGTTTGCAGAGGCAGGTCCTTCAGAAATTCCTCCGGTTCTCTGAAACTCAGACCGTGTCTCAGTAATTTCTATTTTACCTCCCAATCGTACTCCGGACTCACCATCTCGTCTTACCCTACAGGCACTCCTCTGGAGGGCCCCTCGGGGCTTCTCTCAGCTGAAGAGCTTGAAGACATCGTAGCAGCACTACCTGGCTTTCTGCTTGTGTTCACGGCTGAGGGGAAGTTGCTGTATCTGTCTGAGAGTGTGAGCGAGCACCTGGGACACTCCATGGTAAGTACCAAGGGTTCTCTCAGCTCCAGCTGGGGTGCAATGAGCTTTCTACTCTGGAGAAAATAAGGAATTCTATGGAGGGAGGGGTTATGCCTTGCACGGTGCTGGGGACAATGCTCTGCTCTCGCTGTTCTCACTAATGGTCATCTCCTCTTTTCCTTCCTCCAGGTGGACCTGGTTGCCCAGGGTGACAGTATCTACGACATCATTGACCCAGCTGACCACCTCACTGTGCGCCAGCAGCTCAGCCTGCCCTCTGCCCTGGACAACGGTAGGATAGCCTTCTTCTTTCCTCAGACCAGTCTCCCACCTGCTGCCCTGCCCCTGCCCACCCACCATCTTGCTCAGCCACCATCCTCTTACCAGTTTTTCTCTTTATCCGTACAGATCGCCTCTTCCGCTGTCGCTTCAACACCTCCAAGTCTCTCCGGCGCCAGAGCACAGGCAACAAACTGGTGCTTATTCGAGGCCGATTCCATGCTCACCCACCTGGGGCCTACTGGGCAGGAAACCCTGTATTCACAGCTTTCTGTGCCCCACTGGAGCCAAGACCCCGCCCTGGCCCTGGACCTGGCCCTGGGCCTGGCCCTGCCTCTCTCTTCCTGGCCATGTTCCAGAGTCGTCATGCTAAGGACCTGGTCCTGCTGGACATCTCTGACAGGTAAGCCCAGAGTGTTCAGACCCCACGAGGGAGGCAGGCCAGAGATGAGGGGACCCTAGACTCTGAAGTCAGGGGTAGGGAGGATGGGGTTTAGCAGGGCAGATGATCTGGGAGGGAGTGAGATGCCTGGGTATCCAGCAGAGGAAACAGAAAGTTGACCTCACCCTTTCCGCCTTCCCAGTGTCCTAATCTACCTGGGCTTTGAGCGCAATGAACTGCTCTGTAAATCATGGTACGGACTGCTGCACCCCGAGGACCTGGCCCACGCTTCTGCTCAACACTACCGCCTGTGTGAGTGTCCAGAGAGGCTGGGGACAAGACAGGAAGTTGGGAAAGGGAATGGGAGACCCGACCAAGAACGGGCTGTGATCAAGATTTGGATCCTATAGGGTGCTATAGTGTGACCATTAGGACAAGCAGTTAAGGTGAGAATAGAATCAGAATGGGGGACTCCAAGTAGGAAGCAGAGGGGTGCAGAGTAGGGTAGTCAGAGGAGAGAGTTTCATGGCTACCTCAATTCAGTGGAGAGGTGAGCAGGGGGGCTTTAGGTGGTGTTGCCTGATGGGCATCCTAATTCTGTATCCTTTTTCTCCCCAGTGGCTGAGAGTGGAGATATTCAGGCAGAGATGGTGGTGAGACTGCAGGCCAAGCCTGGAGGCTGGGCATGGATTTACTGCCTGTTATACTCAGAAGGTCCAGAGGGACCCATTACTGCCAATAACTACCCAATCAGGTGAGCTGTAAGGCAGGGTCCTGGGTGGGGGCAGTAGCTGAGGTTGGCATGGAGAAGGTATAAATCAGGGGACTTCTCTGGGAATGGATATCAAACCCTTACCAGCTGCGTCCTCTCTTCTCTCCAGTGACACGGAAGCCTGGAGCCTCCGCCAACAGCTGAACTCTGAAGATACTCAGGCAGCCTATGTCCTGGGCACCCCGACCATGCTGCCCTCATTCCCTGAGAACATTCTCACCCAGGAGCAGTGCTCCATAACTAACCCACTCTTCACTCCAGCTCTGGGGGCTCCCAGAAGCACCACTTTCCCCAGCGCTCCTGAACTGAGCGTTGTCTCAGCATCAGAAGACATCCCTCGACCTCCCAAAGAGATTGACTTCAGTTACCTGACATTCCCTTCTGGGCCTGAGCCTTCTCTCCAAGGAGACCTGAGCAAGGATCTTGTGTGCACCCCACCCTATACGCCCCACCAGCCAGGAGGCTGTGCCTTCCTCTTCAGCCTCCACGAGCCCTTCCAGACTCACTTGCCCACCCCATCCACCTCTCTTCAAGAACAGCTGACTCCAAGCACTGCGACCTTCTCTGATCAGTTGACACCCAGCAGTGCAACCTTCCCAGATCCACTAACTAGCCCACTACAAGGCCATTTGACCGAAACCTCAGCCAGAAGCTATGAAGACCAGTTGACTCCCTGCACCTCCACCTTCCCAGACCAGCTGCTTCCCAGCACTGCCACCTTCCCAGAGCCTCTGGGCAGCCCTTCCCGTGAGCAGCTGACTCCTCCTAGCACAGCTTTCCAAGCACATCTGAATAGCCCCAGCCAAACTTTCCCAGAGCAACTAAGCCCTAATCCTACCAAGACTTACTTCGCCCAGGAGGGATGCAGTTTTCTCTATGAGAAGTTGCCCCCAAGTCCTAGCAGCCCTGGTAATGGGGACTGCACACTCTTGGCCCTAGCCCAGCTCCGGGGCCCCCTCTCTGTGGATGTCCCTCTGGTGCCTGAAGGCCTGCTCACACCCGAGGCCTCTCCAGTCAAGCAGAGTTTCTTCCACTACTCAGAGAAGGAGCAGAATGAGATCGATCGTCTCATCCGGCAGATTAGCCAGTTGGCTCAGGGCATGGACAGGCCCTTCTCAGCTGAGGCTGGCACTGGCGGGCTGGAGCCACTTGGAGGGCTGGAGCCCCTGGACTCCAACCTGTCCCTGCCAGGGGCTGGCCCCCCTGTGCTCAGCCTGGATCTAAAGCCCTGGAAATGCCAGGAACTAGACTTCCTGGCTGACCCTGACAACATGTTCCTGGAAGAGACGCCCGTGGAAGACATCTTTATGGATCTCTCTACCTCAGACCCTAGTGAGGAATGGGGCTCAGGGGATCCTGAGGCAGAGGGCCCAGGAGGGCCCCCATCGCCTTGCAACAACCTGTCCCCAGAAGACCACAGCTTCCTGGAGGACCTGGCCACTTATGAAACCGCCTTTGAGACAGGTGTCTCAGCATTCCCCTATGATGGGTTTACTGATGAGTTGCATCAACTCCAGAGCCAAGTTCAAGACAGCTTCCATGAAGGTGAGTCCAGCCAAAATGTCTAAGAACTCGAGTCCCTGTCCTGCCAATTTGATGCTGGGTGGAATTAGGTGAATCGGTTCCCTCTCAGTACCTTAGTTTTATTAAAGGGATGACATTACCTCCCGCCAAGGGCAGCAGTGAGGATAAGTAAAAATGAAAAACTTAATGTGAAACTTTTGGATTGGCAGGGTTGAGGATGTGGGGCAGAGTATGAGAGGGTCCTTAAATAAAGTTGTGTGAGGGGCCTGTATCAGTCTTCTTCCCCCCATTTTGCAGATGAAGACAATTAAGGTCCCAGAATTAAAGAGACTCTCCTCAGATCACACGATAAACCAATGGAAGGGGGCTTAGAGCTCTATCCCTACAGAGCAAGAGCTTATGGGGGAAGGAATGGGAATAGGGCTCAGCCCTGGCTCCACCGCAGCAACTCCCCATCATCTCCAAACTGCAGCCAGAGTTTCCCTCCATCCATCCAAATTGTCCCCCTATCTGCTGAACCTTTGGGGATCATTCAGTTATAGGGCCAACGTGTTTGAAGCTCATGCTATGTACCAACACCACGTCACATTCTCAGCCCAAGGACCTCCTGTCCTAATAGGCCAAACTGACCACCCTCTTTCTCTCTTTCTGCAGATGGAAGTGGAGGGGAACCAACGTTTTGAATAAGTCTGTGACTTAACGTCGTCAAGTATGGCATATTGTCATCAAGACGTGGAGCCGCTCTCCACCCCCCCAGGACTGTTGGGGGGATTCTGGGGGCCAGAAGGGGATATATCTTAATTCCCAGGCCCTGAAGACTGGGGGGGGAGGTGGGAGGGTAAGGGAGGGGAGCTTCTTTTTAAAATCAAGAGACTTTGAGCGATCCCAGTTTCCATTTCAATCTGTATTCACTCGTAGTGAGCTTCCTTGAATGGGATTTCAAGCGGAGAATGGGGGAGTCTCACTTCCCTGCCGCACTGCCCCACTGGCCTGGGCCAGTTCTCCCCTCGTAGGGACAAAGCCACCCCTGGGCCTCCCGGGCCAGCCTGTGCCCTGAGGGGCTCTTGACATCCACGTAGAATTCTCTACACACCAGTAACGGGATTTCAATTCCGATGGACTCTGCCGCCCTGGCAGCCCTTCCTGTGACTTTTGCGCCCCGTGCCTGGGGTGGGGGGCGCGAAGAGATGCTACGTTCCTTTCCGATGGAGGAAGGCAGACCTGCCGTCACACATGTGCTTGCACGAGTGCGTGTACCTGGTGCGGGACTCACCCAGCCACCAGACCGCCTGGACCTGGTGGTGCTGTGGTGACTTTGTAGCCAACTTTATAATAAAGTCCAGTTTGCCTTTTTGGTACCCCCAGTGTCATGCGTTGCTGTGAAATGGGAAGGGTGAGGGAAAGAAAGTTGGGTGGCTTGGATGGGAGCCCCAGGAATTGGAGGTAAAAGTTGAACGTGTTCCCAGTGCCAGCATCTCTTCCTTCACTCATGCACTCACTAATTCATTCACTCACTCAACATCTACAAGTACCATGCACGGCCCATGCTGTGCTGGAAACTGGAGAGTTTGAAGCTGAAACAGATGTTGTGCCTTGCCCTCACGGTGTTGCACACAGTGTGAGAGGGCAGTGGGTCCCCCTCCTGCTCATGGTGCAGGATAGCAGAGCACGCGACGTCCTGGACATGGGTCTGAAGCTTTTGGACATGAGCTCTTCTTTGCCTGGCCCTGCAAGGAAGCAGGGGCCATGGGTCTTTCCATTGGAATGATGACCACCACTGTTATCCTTGCACAGGGCTTTCAGCTGACGCTTTTACATCCTTATTCACAGCAACTAAGCCTCTGGGCAGTAGTGTTAGCCCATGTTACTGATCAGAATCACAGGTAAAAAGGGACTTGCTTCCACAGTGAGAGGAACAGGGGGGCAACACACCCACATCAATCTGCATTCCAGCCCTAGACTGTGTTCTCTGCCCCCCACGCCATGAACCACCAGCTCACATCCTCTCATCCCAGATCACCCAAGAAGGGCAGGTTGGTCTGGAGCAGGGGCTGCTCTCTGCAGTGTGGGGTGAGGAGCCCTTTCCTTTACGCCTGTTCAGGCCTAAGAGCTGGAGTAGAATATAGCTTAGTGCAGTGGTTCCTGTGGGTTGTGATCCCTTTGTAACAATGAAAATACATTCTGCATGTCAGATATTTATATTATGATTCATAACAGTAGCAAAATTACAGTTATGAAGTAACAATGAAAATAAGTTTATGGTTGGGGTCACCACAACATGAGGAACTGTATTAAAGGGTCATGGCATTAGCAGGCATTAGGAAGGTTGAGAACCACTGGCTTAGTGGGTCAAGAAAAACAAGTTTCCAAAGATGCTGTTTTCCTCCAAGCTTGAGGGCTCAAGAGCCACATGTGGTGGTGGTAGAGGGATAAAATTTAGGAGACAGAGGCCAGGTGTGGTGGCTCGTGCCTGCAATCCTAGCACTCTGGGAGGATGGATTGCCTGAGCTCACAGGTTGGAGACCATCCTGAGCAAAAGTGAGACCCCCCCATCTCTAAAAATAGCTGGGCAGTGTGGCGGCTGCCTGTAGTCACAATCAGTCAGGAGGCTGAGGCAAGAGAATCGCTTGAACCCAAGAGTCTGAGGTTGCTGTGAGTTGTGATGCCAGGGCACTCTGTTGAGGGTGACAAATGAAGACTGTCTCAAAATAAAAAAAAGTATGGACTTTAATTAATAATAAGGTATCAGGTGGTGCCCGTAGCTCAGTGGGTAGGGCGCCGGCCGCATACACCAAGGCTGAAGGGTTCAAACCTGGCCTGGGCCTGCTAAGACAACAATGACAACTGCAACAACAACAACAAAAATAGCCGGGCCTTGTGGTGGTTGCTTGTAGTTCCAGCTACTTGGGAGGCTGAGGCAAGAGAATCGCTTAAGCCCAAGAGTTTGAGGTTGCTGTGAGCTGTGATGCCATAGCACTCTAGCCAAGGAAACAGCTTGAGACTCTGTCTCAAATAATAATAATAATAATAATAATGTATTAACATTGGCTCATTAATTGAGAATGATGTACTCTATAAGAGTAAGATGTTAATAATGGGAAACGGTGTGGACTGTACGGAAACTCCGTCCTGTCTTCACAACTTTAAGCCTAAACCTACTTTGAAATACAAAGTTTCTTTAGAAAGGAAAAATAAGTACAAATTTAAAAGTAAAAAGTGTGAGAAAAAACCCAAACGCTTTACTGGTAGTGGTGGTGAGGGGTGGCGGCAGAGTGTGTGTTGGGATGAGGAGACACCCTGACATTGAGCTCAAGAGATCCGTCTCCTTGGCCTCATGCAGAGAAAAAATTGGAAAATCCAATGGCGCCTCCTGCTGGCCAAAGAAGTACCTGCTGCTATTCTTCTCAGTCCTCGTAGCTGGATGCATCAATACTGTGTCCTAGAACAGATGGGTAAACTAAGGCCAGGAAAGGACTCGCCCAACAGCATGGCTGGAGTGACTACAGAAGCTGGATCTGGTTCTCAGCCAGTACTCTTGCTTTTCCAGCTAGATTGCTGTCCTGGGAGGAAAAATGCTATGAGAAAGGGCTCGAGTTTTAGCATCATAAAGACTGAGTTCAAGTCCTGGCTCTGCTACCTCATTTTTCCTTGTGATAAATATATGTGACCTACATGTTCTAGTAGCTTTTCTCGGGGCTGGGAGAAACTGAACAAGACAGACAAGGTCCCCTGGGCTCACAGAGCTCACTCTCCAGTTGTGAGGAGCACAGGGCAGTAAAAGGGAAGAAGCAGTGTGCGGGGCCAGAGAGGAACTGAGGAGGAGTTCTGGTTTAGAATGAGTGCCTGAAAGCTCTTCTAAGGAGGCAATATTGAGCTAAGACCTAAAAGAGAAAGAGAAAGAAGCCAGAGTAAGGATATCAACGTGGGGTAAGACTAGGCCAGTTTATGGAATAGAAAAGAAGTTAGTGGGGCTGGATCAAGGCAAGCAGGGGGAAGTGTGGTGGGAGAGGATTACCCAGTGCTCTTGGACCATGCCAAGAAACTTGGATTTTATTCTATGTGCAACAGGAATCTGCTGAGGAGATTCAGGCAAGAGAATGGCAAGATAGGATTCACGATGTTAAGCCATCCCACTAAAAGCTGAGGAGAATAATTGAAGGAAGGAGTGGAAGAAGAGAGACCAGTTGGGCTTTGGTCGTGGTCCAGGCAAGACAGGAAGAGAAATTTCCCCCAGAGTGCCCGCAACAGGTACAGACAGAAGTGAGTCGATCTGGAATACTTCAGAGATAGAACTCACAGGACACACGGACAGATTTAAAATAGGGGTGAGGAAAAGAGGGGAATCCTGTGTTTCTGACTTTAGTGAGTGAAGAGTTGCTGTTCACGTAAATGAAAAAAACTGGCCAGAGGCAGTGGCTCAAGCCTACAATTCCAGCATTTGGGGAGGCTTAGTCCCAACTGGGATTACATGAAGTTTTTATTTTCCTATAGGTGTTTTTCTTTGCCTTCCGAAATTTTTCAGCATAAAATGAAGTGTCTAGCACATAACAGATGCTCAGTAAATGCAAATCTCTTTTCTCTTCTGACTCCTTCTCCTTTCTCTGAAAGGACAAGAATTCTTGATGTTCTGAATAATGGAGAAAACAAGAGGCCAAGGGCTTCCTGAGGACTCCTCCTGCCTCAGCAGGTACCTACTGAAGCCCTGCTACTTCTGCAGGTCTCTAGCTGTGAAGTGTACAACAGTGCAAGGTCAGCAAAGTCTACCCGAGAGCCAGGGTCAGGAGCTTAGTAAAGCTGGATTAGACCCTGGGATCTAGGGGCTCCGTGTAGTCAATTTGCCAGAACTGAGCTGAAATCCACACAGTATCTGTTTCTGCTGAGATGGTGGGGCCCCAAGAGATAAGAGACTTCTGAGGGCAGAAACAAGCAATACCCCAGCACCTATGGCTTCCAACCACCCTGACCATTCTCACTCCCCTGGAAGAGGAAGGACACAGGATTTCTAGTCAAAAGGCATGGGTTCCACGCCTGCCTCTGGTGCAGGCAGAACGGGGACCAAAGACCCCCCCTTTTGTTTTTTTGAGACAGAGTCTATGTCACCCTCAGTAGAGTGCCGTAGCGTCACAGCTCATAGCAACCTCAAACTCTTGGGCTCAAGGGAGTCTCTTGCCTCAGCTTCCCAAGTAGCTGGGACTACAGGTGCCTACCACAACACCTGATTATTTTTGTTGTTGTTTAGCAGGGCTGGGCTGGGTTCAAACCTGCCAGCCTTGATGTATGTGGCCAGTGACGTGACCAGTGAGCTACAGGCGCCAAGCCCAAAGACCCCATTCTTGGCAAGGGAAAACACCCCCAGAAAAAGGGGTAAAACAAAAAAGTAAGCTAAGCAAGGCAAAACAAAGGAAAGTTAGCCTGTTTATCTTTAAACAAGGCACTGCTAAATTTCTTTTCTTTTTTTTTGTTTTGAGACAGAGCCTCAAGCTGTTGCCCTGGGTAGAGTGCAATGGCATCACAGCTCACAGTAACCTCCAAATCCTTGGCTCAAACGATTCTCCTGCCTCTGCCTCCCAAGTAGCTGGAACTACCAGTGCCCGCCACAATGCCTGGCTATTTTTTCTTTTTTTGGTTGCAGCCATCATTGTTCTTTGGCGGGCTGGGCTAGATTCGAACACGCCAGCTCAGGTGTATGTGGCTGGCGCCTTAGCCACTTGAACCACAGGTGTTGAGCCTAAATTTATCTGAGCAAGTTTCCTGCTTTTCCTAGAAGCCTGGCCTGTTGGGGATACAGCTTGCAATCACCCCTGCTGTGTCTCTGAACACTCTGAAGGCATAAGGCCACAGAGGAAGCTGTGTAGAAGGCCTAGCAAGAAACACTAACTAGGGTGGCGCCTGTGGCTGATCGAGTAGGGCGCTGGCCCCATATACTGAAGGTGGTGGGTTCAAACCTGGCCTTGGCCAAATTGCAAAAACAGAAAAATAGCCAGGCATTGTGGTAGGCACCTGTAGTCCCAGCTACTCGGGAGGCTGAGGCAAGAGAATCGCCTAAGCCCAGGAGTAGGAGGTTGCTGTGAGCTGTGACAGCACAGCACTCTACCGACAGCAATAAAGTGAGACTCTGTCTCTACAAAAGAAAAAAAACACTAATTAGGCAGTCCCCTGCCCAGTTAACATTGTAGAGATTTGTATTTGACTGGGGCAAAGATCAATGGAATTACTTGAGCCCTGAAATATGGGTAGGAGGGCTAATATCCCTTATGTAGAGGAAGACCTCTGTGGTGGTGATTAGAAGAAAATTCTTCTTTCCCACCGATTCTTCAGAGATTGACATCAACATTTTACTCCACAGTGAACTAGTGAACCCCACTAGGAATCTGTGTGATCTCAGACAGGAGGCTGCCCCCACACAAGGTTCAGGTTTTGGATTTCTCAAGATTGTTCAGACCTTAATGATTATAGAAACAATAGAAGCTGATATGGTCTCTCAGAGAAACTGCTGATATCTTTGTTCCCTTTCTCAGCTTAGCCTCTGGGCTAACGAGCAAATAGCCTTCAATGAAAGCTGAGTGAAGCTGATACTCAGGGCCACCCTCAGAACCCCACAAACAGGAGGTGGTCCCCTACACTCCCACATTTGAAAATTCTATACTGTGTATCTTGTCTCTTTGTTATTTCTAACTTTACTTTTCTCCATTTGATCACTGCCAAGTCTTAACGGATCCTGCCCCAAGGGAGGGACCTCAAACGCTCTGGCACCAATTTAGAAGCTGGACAAGTCACTTTGCTTGGCTGAGCCTTGGTTTCAGCATCAAAGAAGCACCATGAAGACACTACTTCCTAGGGTGGCGCCTGTGGCTCAGTGAGTAGGGCGCTGGCCCCCTATACCAAGGGTGGCGGGTTCAAACTCAGTCCTGGCCGAACTGCAACAAAAAAATAGACGGGTGTTGTGGCGGGTGCCTGTAGTCCCAGTTACTCGGGAGGCTGAGACAAGAGAATGGCCGAAGCCCAGGAGCTGGAGGTTGCTGTGAGCTGTGAAGCCATGGCACTCTACTAAGGGCGACAAAGTGAGACTCTGTCTCTGGAAAAAGAAAAAAAAAAAACCCTACTTCCTAATGTCTGTCAATGTTGGCTACCATCAGTACTGGCCTCCTTCCCTAGAGTCCGAAGACAGAAGTTCAGAGTGGATGACAAAGGATGTTTATTCAGGCTTGATTCCTTGAAAAAATAATAATCAGGTTGACCTCCCTTCTTCCCTTTCGCAGAGCCTTTCCAACTAGCCCCCTTCCCAGCTGCTTCTTTTGAAATCTTGGGAGTGTGAAGGATCATTTCTTGTCAGCTTCTGCCTGGGCCGCCAAGTCTGCCTCTTTCTGAGCAGCCAGGAATATAGCTCGCTCCCTCTGGAAAGCTGCCAGCTCTTCTGCACTGAGGCTGCAGATGAAGACAGACAGTTGGTGAGTGGTCAGTCCCTTGTGGGAGCTCACAAGGCCTATATCGCTGTCTCAGAGCCCAGCTTGCCTTGCCCATCTCCCTTCCTGGACTTCTCAGCATCCATAGTTTTACTCACATCTCCTCTGTCAAGACCGCTACCCCACAACCCCTACCATGCTCTGCCTTTTATTCCCTTATTAAAGTCCTATTCACACTTTGAGGTCTCAACTCTACCCCAGTCCAGGTTAACTGGCCCATCCTCTGTGCTCCTAAATACTTTCTCAATGATGAAGTTACAGCTGTGCGTGTGTGCCTCCCCCAGAACAGGAATCAGATTTATTCAGCTCTGTGCTCCCAGGAAAAGTAAATATTTGAAACAAGTCAAGTTCGTCTCTGCTCTATGCTTAACCCCATTCCTTTTGGGAAAAAAACTGTCAGCCTTGGCATGAAGTATGATACAAGCAATAAGATGCCAGTGAAAAGCTGAGTGCTATCCCTATTCCTGCTGTTGTCTGGATATTGCTTTCCTATCCAATATCTTACTTCAAGGAAGCAATTCCTGAGGTCATCTGAAGCCCCATGGTGGTGATGGAGGGACAGGGGGGACTGTTGTTGACCTCAGGAGCAAATTTGAAATTGGCACAGTTCAAAAGGTCTTTCCCCACAAGTCCCTGCCTTATATCATACCCCCACTCTTCCTCTAAGTCTACATGCTCAAATCACACTGAATTTCTTTATTTCACTCTATCACAAGGATAGAGTGAAAATATCCTTCTGTCTTTCACAAGGATCTTTCCTCTTCTGCAAGATTTCTCCTTTAGTTCTTTATCTCCTTTTCTGGGTCTTTCCTTAATGTCATGTTCCCTACAAATCCTCACTGACACACTCATTATGCAAAATCAGGAGCCCCCCCGCTGCTTTCTCCTTTAGTTCTTTATCTCCTTTTCTGGGTCTTTCCTTAATGTCATGTTCCCTATAAATCCTCACTGACACACTCATTATGCAAAATCAGGAGCCCCCTGCTGCTTTCAAGACACCCATAGTTCTTTTACCAAACTGACCATCTGACGGTCTAATGCTCCACTGATGAGTGTGCCTCTACCTCTGGACTGTGAGTGACTCCTGACTGGGTCAAGCATGACTGCCTTGTTCCAATGTTCAGAACAATGTCTAGTATGTAACAAGTGTTTACAAAGTATATCCCCAAAGAGTAAACAGACAAGGCCTCCCACCCCCACCCCATCTCCTAGAATCCAAGTCCTTTGTCTTAAAAGCTGATTTTCCCATTATAATGGGCCCTTTCTTCACATTGCACCTCCCAGACACTCACTCTGTCACCACCTGAATGCCCAGGGAACGGGCAGAGCCAATGATGGAGCGGACAACAGAGGACAGGGGTACATCCTGCAGGGCGAAGGCCTCATCCTGAGCTTTGACACGGGCAATCTCGTACACATGCTTCAAGGTCACCAGGCCTGCCACTTCTTTCCCTGGGAGGAAAGAACAAGTGGCTGTTCAAGTGTTATTGTTCCCTTTCAGAGCTGCCAAGAATCTCAGGTGCCCACTCTGGCTCTCACCTGTCTGTCGGGCCCCCTTCTCAATGCCAGCAGCTGCCTTCAGGAAATAGGAAACAGTGGGTTGTCCAATCTTGATTTCAAATGTCCTGTCAGGCTTAACAGGAAAAAGAAATATGAGAAGATCTCTTCCTGATGCCCTAAGCCAGGGAACTTCTAGCATCCTGTCCCCCTTTCCTTCAAACTTATCTTCCTTGTTGTCTCTCTAAGAACCACAAAAATCACAAGAAAAATACAAATCTGCAGCAAACATCTTTGTCACTTCTACTCCAGGCCCAACTCTGCTCTAGAACCCCTAGTGAGAAGCAGGGGCAAAGGGGAGAATTGTTATATGGCAGGGCCAGGGGGACTTGGAAAAAAATTGGTCTAGTCTTCACTGTGTAAATGGGGAAAGTGGAACCCAGTAATGGACAGAGATCTGTTTGTGCCTAGTCAGGAGCAGAGTAGCAACCCCAAGTGACCAGCCCCAGGGCCAGGAAGAATGAGGGTTGGGCAGGGGAAGGAAGGGAAATTGGGAATAAGAGTCCACCTTCACAAAAATCTTGGTAGGCAGAGGAATGCCTTCTTTTATGTCCTTCGTCTTCTCATTGAACTCCTTGCAGAACTGGTTGATGGAAACACCTCGCTGTGAGAGAAGCACTGGGACTTAGTGCTGATCCCCTCCTTCGTCTTCCCGTCTCGGTGTTCCCAACCTCTTTCCTCTTATCTATATTCAACTACCACTGCCCCCATCTGTGCGCATCACCACACTTTATCGTCTCAAAAGTATAATGAGGCTTGAAGACTCTATCTTAAATTCAAGCAAGGACACAACGCGTGTGAGCACAGCCATGCTCTGAAGCGACGCCACCCCGGCTCCAGGGCCCCCACCCTCCGACGCCTCACAGAGCGGGTTCCAGCCACGGCCGCACCTGGCCCAGGATGGGACCTAGTGGGGGCCCAGACATGGCCTGGCCTGCTCGCACGATGGTCCGGATCACGCCGCCGGCCTCGGCCTTCTTGAGGCCCCGAGCGGCCCGGCTTAGCTTCGACATGGTGCAGAGGTTCGGGTTTAGCTCATCTCACGGCCGCCGCAAAAGCCACACTCTGGGCGCCACCATCTTGAGCCAGAGGTCAAGGGTCCTCACGCTAGGCCAGAGCAGGAGAGGCCCACAAAAACATCCTTGTTTCAGTCCTACGCTCGCCACCTAGTAAGACGAGGAGTGCGAGAGAAAGAGATAAAAAACCTTTTCACTGCTTTCTGCAGATAGTGGAAAGGCTCAAATAGACTCAGTACGCACATTCTCCCAGGAGCATGCACAGGCACTATCTCGGACAGCTAAAAAACTGGGCGGGACGGCACGTGGTGCCCGCACGGCATTGTGGGTGTGGTAGTTTTGACCCTTAGTGCAAGTCTGGTAAGTTGCTACGCGCTAGGGCGCCATCTGCCGGACACAGTGATAATCCTTTTTTTTTTTTTTTTTTTTTTGAGACAGAGCCTCAAGCTGTCACCCTGGATGGAGTGCTATAGCATCACAGCTCACAGCAACCTCCAATTCCTGGGCTCAAGCGAGTCTCTTGCCTCCGCCTCCCAAGTAGCTGGGACTACAGGCGCCCGCCACAACGCCCGGCCATTTTTTGGT
>CAUYON010188324.1:0-31567 GCA_963573935.1 Arctocebus calabarensis
ACCCTGGGTAGAGTGCTGTGGCATCACAGCTCACAGTAACCTCCAATTTCTGGGTTTAAGCGAGTCTCCTGCCTCTGCCTCCCAAGTAGCTGGGACTACAGGTGTCCGCCACAATGCCCGGCCATTTTTTGGTTGCAGCCACCATTGTTGTTTGGCAGGCCCGGGCTGGATTCAAACCCGTGAGCTCAGGTGTATGTGGCTGGCGCTTTAGCCCGTTGAGCCACAGGCGCCAAGCCACTGGTAAGTATTTTAAAATAGTTTATTAAGCAAACACATCACATGTTTACATGAATAGTAAATGCTTATGAAAACAACAGTATTTCTTGAAATGAAAATAAAATTAGTGAGTAGCGGCATTGTTTTACATTTTTTCCCAATATCTTTACTGTGTGTCTTGACAGAAGACAGCTGGCTCCTTCTATCTGCTTCTGTTTTCAATCTTTTGTGTTATTGTAGCTTCTGGAAAACTCCACTGTATACTTGGGAGAGAATGAGAGCAAAAAATGACAAATAGTGTCCTATTATGACAATAGTTTGGAGTGCACAGACTCCCAAGGAGTTTCAGGGACCCAAAAGGATCGCCAGGCCTCATTAATAAGCAGACAATTAAGTAATTGAAGTGATATGTGGGAAAATTACTGGGATTATTGGATTGAGTAGGGTATTACCAGCATTATTATTTCCACTACTAAAAAGCTACTCACTGGCAGATGAGCAATCTGTTTTTTATGATTTTGAAAATCAGGCTATGTGAGGTTGTGTTTTGGGGAAAGCACATATTCAGTTAAATAACAGCAATGACAAAGTAGCTGCTCTTCTGCCTAAGTCCATGGTTAATGTCTGGGCAATTTGGTGACTTCTTTTGATCTCAATAATTGAGAGTTTTTAAGCTTTTAGGAATTATAAATCTGGTGACTGCCCCCTCCTTAAATTTAATATTGTGTTTGAATCACTGTGCCAAAGTCATTTTTTAATAAACAGCAACTTAATTATAATTCAACCACTGCAGTTGACAAGTTAGGGACAGGGTTTTGTTGTTATTGTTGTTGTTTTATCTTCCAAGGATTTGTAGGAGGATAATGAGAAAAATAGGCAAAAAAAACCCCACAAAACACTGAGAAGTTAGTATAATAAAACATGAGATTTATTTATTTATTTATTTATTTGTCTTTGATTTTTGGAAGGGTCTATATGGGAGAGCTGCCATCTTCATGTCCAAAATCTGACCTTCAGGACTATATGGACCACACAGGAATCTGATCTTCAGGGAATGTATACACCACACAGATAGCTGAAAAAGGGAATAATCAGTAAGAATTTTAAGACATTAAAATTCAATAATAATAATTTTTCACAAAGTCATGAAATATGTAAAACATAAATTGGCTTATGGCAAATGGACCCAAATAAACTTCCTGAAATATCGGATTATTTGTGAAAACACTTGGTTACCCCTAGTAACTGGACAAGCTACTATGTGCAAAGAGAACAGTGGGTTTGCAGCACAATAAACCCAAGTAACAAGAAAGCACATGTGCACACACACGAAAACAACCTGGGTGTTGGTTTCTCAGTTGCCCAGTTTTGTCCAACCCCAGTTTGTTAACAGCTTCTAGGTTCAGAATTTTGGAATAGCATTGTCAAGATTTCTGATCAATGAGATAATATATACAGAGAGCCCAGCTCATTTCCTGTCACTTAGAAAATACAGTAATTTTAAAAAGTCACTGTGTCTCCACTTCCCCCTACCTCATTCAAAAGGATAGAGCCATCCATAATTCTAAAGGCCGGGGTACTTTGTATTTTGGCCTGAGGATTCCGCTGCCTTAATAGAAAGAAGTATCATTAAAATTAATCCCTTGATATTTAAGAATTTGGCTTAAAAAGTTAGAGAAGGCACTGCCTTTGGATTCCAAGAGGAAGATATTGCTAGAGAAATAACTTATCAGAAGTATGAAGCTGTCATGTAGTTGAGCGATGGGAAGGATGCTGAAATTGTAAATAAGCATTTGTAATTGGTGTGACATGTAAGGTTAATTGTAAGAAAGTAAACCAGACTAAATTTGGTGGGGTGTTTTTTTTTCCTGTTTTATTCTAAGTGTAGACTTGAAGATAATGATTTATGATGTGTGTGCCAAGCAATTCTAAAAAAGAAACATACACAATTATTTAATGTCGCTGTAAGAAGGGATTTTAAAGATGATCTATGCCCTGGTTTTCAATCAGAGGGGTCCTGCTCCCAGGCAATTTGGAGCTGCCTGGAAGTTGTATTGTTGTTAGAGTAACCGTTTAGGAGACCTGCAGATCTGGCCTTAAGTAGTACCTCACAAGGCTGGGGATATAAACTGTCTTGCAGTGTACCCGGGGAGGCGTGGAGGCCTTCCTTGTCTCATTCCAAATGCAAATCGCATCCATTCCAGAAACACCGCTATTTCAGAAGAGTGGGGAGCTTACCTGATTTTCTATTTTCCAGACAACTATTGAGTGGAATTAGGATGAGAATCTTTGCCTTCTGTGCCTTTGGGCTTGCTCTAATAAATCTTGATAAAGATGTGTTCAAGTGAATGAGAATGACTCTTACTTTGGGAATCATACAGTATTTTACAGTTTTAAAATACAGCAGCCTATTAGTCACTCATAGGATAAATAAGAACCCATCATTATTATTTAAATAATTTAAGGAAACCAATATCTAATTTTGAAGTCATTCATTACGCAGGTAATTGCACATTCCACTTCAATGTTTACTGCAGTTTTCTAGGTTGTACAACAGAGCCCGGTTAGCTTAACAATCACGAGAATAGAAGACAAGAGACAAGAAAATTTTGCGCTCCATATAAAGCTATATCTTGTTTTATAGACTACATAGTCAAAAATAATAAGTATTATATGCAGTTTGGATTAATCTCTGACATACAAAGAGAAAAATTAGCAGTATCTTGTTCACAGCAACATTTCTTTGATTTAAATAGCTGCTGTAAGGATTCAATGTATTCAGCTCAGCAAAAATAGGCTAGAAAGGTTTTAATAATCTGAAAAAGAGTATGTTTAGATAAGACGAAGATATGAACGAAGCAGGTGCACGAAGTCTCTGAATTATGCAAATTTACAGATTAGAAAGTGGGGCTCCAGTTGCACCAACTCGAGTAGGATGGAATCATCAGGACTGCCAGGCCCTGTGTGCCAGGGTGCTGGCCCTGCTGTCTCCGTGGTAGGTAAACAGTGTTTCCCCTGATCCCGTGTGGTGTGTGGGGATGATGATTCACATTTTCCAGCTCTTTAAGGGCATGATCATAAATGGAGATGCTACTAGTGACAAAGGAAAAAAGTATACATACATAATTTGTTGATGGAGTCTTCTCTTTGTGTGACATAGATCAATTTAAAATACAGGCAATTCTTACTCCCACCTAGCTAGTCTAGGAATTTATATTTTTATTTATTCTATTGTTTGAGGGGAGTTTAGGCCAAATTTTTTTCCCACAGGGGACAGACAGGCTGTCACTTGGGTAACATCGCTAACTCTTGAGTTTGTTAGTATTGGCTGAGGAACCTGTGCATTGGAAGCCAAACGTGATGTTCAGATTTGTTTTTTCTGACAGTGTCACCTGTTCTTCAGTGTAGATAAGCACAACCCTCCCAAGAGCTGCGGTGTTTATAGGCTTATATCCGTAGGAGCAGAGCCATGAGGTAAGGAGCAGCGTGGTCCAAGAACCTCACCTAAGAGCTCATCTTCATAGGCGCTGGTCATGGCCAAGGACAGCCAGGGATGAACTGCAATGTCCAGTTAAGATACTGGGCTGGGGGCTGTCCCACTGATCTCCGATTCCTGGAGTCTCTCCTTTATCTCAGCCTCGTCTTTCTCATTTTCCTTCTTTCTCTTTCTCTCCAGTATTTCTCTTTTCCTGTTACTACCCAGCTCTTTTTCCAGGCTAGTATCCTTCTGTGTTTTTCTTCTCCCTTCTTCCCCTTCTCTTCTTTATAGCACAAAACTATAAAGCATGAGATAAATATTTAAAATAGTGACACAGTATATCTCCATGGGGTACATATGCTCCCACAATCTACGTTTACACCCGTATGTTTGAATACAGCCCCATATAGCTTGTATGCTTCCCAAAGAGTGGTGCTTTTTTTTATTTATTCCTGGAGCACTCAGCACATATTCACACATTTCAATATTTTTCTGGCAGTGTCCTTTCTGATATGCTTGCCTACTGACATATCAACAGCATTTCAAGGCTCCGTTCAGATGTCACCTCTTATGAATTTTTCTGGCATCCCCTTAGGTATCTTTCTTAGGGTGGTTGCTTCTTCTCATTTGGTGAGCTAATCCTCTCTCGTGGTTTTATTTACTAGCTTGCTGTGAGTAGAACTCCAATCCACAATTCTTTGGTGCTAAGTTTGATTCTGAACTGCAGGCTAACATGTCTACCAATCACTTATTGACTATCTTCCCATGGCTAACTAGTGTATGGTGGAGGACGACGCACCCTACATGACATATCAGTAGCTTCTAAATTCACACACATGAACACACAGATGTGCTTACACCACACACGCCTCCTCTAAGATATCAATGGACACATTTTGTTATCCTATCCATAAAAGCAATTTGGGTAATCTGATGCAGCAATTATTTTTAAAACTTTGTATGTTACAGAGAAAATTGCAGTTTACTGAGCATTTCTTCATGCACTGCTTTGTGTGCCATTTTACCAAGGCACACATGATCTCTAATAACCTAGTGCACTGGATCCTGGGGGTCCTTGCCCTACACAGGCACCGAGGAACCTCTACTCACCACCCACAGGAGCCTTGAGCCATACATTTGTTAAAAGGAAGGCCTTGAGGGCACAAGAGTGAAGTGTGGGATGCTTTGAGATTTGGTTTCTATAAAGTTCATGTGCAATTTATTATGCTAAACTATTTTAAATTACACATGAACTTTAAGTCCGCCTTATATAAATTGAGAATCTGCTGATGCTCTTATATTCTATCTAGAAAGAGGGTCACAGCCTCATTTAAAAAAAGTTCCTTATAAGCCAAACAGGAAGAAGTAATATAGCCACAGCACAGATGGGAGTTTGTTCCAATATGGGATGAGAGGCAGAGATCAAACTGACACGCATTGCTAGCACATTCTAGATACAACAGAGAAAATGGGTCTCTACTGGAAATTGCTCTGGTTTACATATTCATGCTTGTTTTTCAGACTGTATGACTACCTATCCTTTAAGAGGACTTGCAGGCCAAAAGGTAATTAAGGCACTCTCCTATGTCCCTTTCCTTTGTGAAATAAATTAACGTCAACTACAAATGGATCACCTATTGATCATTTTAAAAAGGCATGTACATTCTGTTTAAATCTGAAGCACCAATAAATTTAAATTTGATATCATTTATCCAGGCATTGTAAATTGAAAGCCAACGAAGTATGGATATATTTTATTCAATTATATTAAAAATCAAATACATCCTGGGTTCAGAGATAGCAAACAAAATTCAATTGTTTATAGATTCATTCATTTAATGAGTGGTTTTCAAATTTGTAACGCAACAATTTTTTCAGAAAGAATCATTAAAATACATGAGGAGAAACAGCATCAGATGTTTAAGGTGAGAAATTTGTTTCATAAACTTATGTAGAGATTCCTCACTTCTACCTCCATGCCACTTTCTGGATTTCTAACAGACTCACCATTTTCTTTCATAAACTCCCTGCATTAAGTGTAGCCTGATGGAGACACACTGGATATAATTGACTAGGATTATTTTCAATGAAACTGTGAAATCCATCCATTTATATAAAAATTTATAGCTACATAATAAAATAATAGTTTTATTCTCAGTTTCCTTTCCTCCACACAGTAGAGAAGCCAATTTTATGAATAATTCCTAGCAATGCCCAAGTTAAAATCTTCTGGTGTGTTGGAAGCTAAAACCACTGATGAATCATCATATTGATGAATGGCCACACAAATTCAGACCACACAAGACTCAAGCTGGGCCTAGAGTAGGTCAAGGAATTGTCAAGAATTTTGACTTCTTTGTGAAAAAATTGATTGTTGAATTAATATTTTAAACTTCTAATGTGGAAGACTTGACATGACAATCAATCATGACAATCACAGTCTCTTTGTGATCTTTTTCTGCTCTGTGACACAATTCATGGTTGGATTGAGTTAAATAATTGATAATAGTTACCACAAGGTTGTTTCAAAAGTAAATTGTGTTTAAATGAACTAAACGATTTTCTTTCCTCAAAAAAAGGTTTTTAAATTTTTTTAACAAAAGAGGTAATAATATACACTAAAAATATATGTCAGATCATAACATATAAGATTTTAAAAATGAAAGACCTAGCTATTGAGACCCCTAGTAGTCATTTCTAGAGAGCTGTCAGGGCTATGATTAGTACTATTACCCACTTAAGTTTGTATCATATTACTTCAAAACTGGAAAATACTATTTGTAAATTATATTCTCAAATAATTGGCTGTCATTCTTATTTTAGTTAAGAGTTTGTGAATCAGAATATTAATTTCAATAAGTCATACAGTTTGCCTCCCTGTCATTATAGCTGTACAAGGTCTAATCAGAACTTAGGTTTACTGCTATTCATTATTACTTTTTCCATGCCATCTTTCTCTGGTGACCAATACACCAAACTTTAAAATAGGGCAAGTAGGCACTACTCAACCTTTAAGAAGAAATCAGTCCCATTTCTCCTGACAAGGAAAATAAAAATCACACATAACTGTTTTTTAAATAAATTTTATTTTTTAGAACAGTTTTAGGAGCACAGCAAAATTGAGCAGAAGGCACAGAGCTTTCCCATATACCCCAGTCCTCACTTAGCCTCCCCTACTATCAAAATCCCAATCCAGAGTGGAGTATTTTTTGAAACCCATGAAGCCATGTCAACACATCATCATCACTCAAAGTCCCCAGTTTACATTTGGGTCAACTCTTGGTGTACATTCTATAGATTTTAAGAAATAGATAATGACACATATCCAGCATTGAAATGTCTATAAAATAATCCCACTGCACTACATGTTCTCTGTGCCTCACCCTCCTTTAATCCCTGGAAACTGCTTGTATCTATAGAAACTACTATATCCATAGTCTTTCCTTTCCTGGAACATCAGATAGTTAGAATAACAAAATATGGAGAATTTTCAGATTGGCTTCTTCCACTTAGCAAAATACATTTGAAGTTCTATGTCTTTTCATGGCTCAACAATTCATTCATTTTTAGTGCTGAATATACTCTGTTGTCTGAAGTTATCATAGTTTATCTGCTCTTTCACCTGTGAAGGACATCTTAGATGCTTCCAAGTTTTTGGTAATTATGAATAAAGCTGCTATGCAGATGCATGTAGATTTTTGCATGAACATAAGTTTAAAACTCATTTGGATAAATACTAAGGAGAACAATTGCTGAATCTTATGGTAAGAGTATGTTGAGTATTACTTTCTCTGAATAATTTTTTTTTATTATTAAATCATAGCAGTGTACATCAATGCAATCATGGGGTACCATGTGCTGGTTTCATATACAATCTGAAATATTTTCATCAAACTGATTAACATAGCCTTCATGGCATTTTCTTAGTTATTGTGTTAAGACCCTTATATTCTGCATTTAGTAAGTTTCACCTGTACCCTTATAAGATGCACTGTAGGTGTGGTCCCACTAATTACCATCCCTCCACCCATCCCCCCTTCCCTCCCCTCCCTTGCCCTATATCCATATTCTTGTGCTATAATTGGGTTATAGCCTTCAAATGAAAGCTATAGATTAGTTTCATAGTAGGGCTGAGTACATTGGATACTTTTTCTTCCATTCTTGAGATACTTTGCTAAGAAGAATATGTTCCAGCTCCATCCATGTAAACATGAAAGAGGTAAAGTCTCAAAACTGATAAACTGTCTGCCAATCTGGCTGTACCATTCTGTGTTCCCACAAGCATGATGAGAGTTCCTCTTGCTGCACATCCTGGCCAATCCTTTATATCATCAGAGTTTTAAATTTTGGCCATCAAATAGGTATGTAGTGGTATCTCACTGTTTTAACTTGTAATTCTCTAATTACATATGATATGGAACATTTTTTTCTATGCTTATTTGACATTTGTATATCTTCATTGTTCACATATTTTGCCTATTTTAAGTGGATTATTTGTTTTCATATTTTGAGTTTTCAAGACTTCATTGTATTTTTCAGAAGTCATTTCTAAGATATGTCTTTTGCAAATATATTCTCACAGTCTGTGGCTTCTCTTTTCACTCTCTTTACAGTATGTTTGCAGAGCAGGTTTTAATGGTAATGAAGTCCACCTTATAAATAATTTGTTTCATAGGTCAATGCCCCTGGTAAGATCATATAAATTTTCTCCTATGTTATCTTCTAGGCGTTTTATTGCCTTGCATTTCACATGTAGATGTATGATACATTTTTAGTTAATTTTGTGAAAGATCTAAGGTCCATGTGGATGTTCAGGATGTTTAGCACATTTTGCTGGAAGGTATATCATTTTCCCACTGCATTGCCTTTGCTCCCTTGTCAAAGATTAGTTGACTATATATTTATGTCATTTGGTTTCTGCAATCTCTATTCTATTCCATGAATCAATTTTTCTATTGTTTTGCCCATAGCACATTGTCTTGATTACTATAGCTTTATAGTAAGTCTTGAAGTCAGGTAATGCCTGTCCTCAAATTTTCTTCTCATCATTACTATGTTGACAATTCTGGGTGGTTTTCCTCTCCTTATGAACTTTGGAATCAGTTTGTCTATATATACAAAAATAACCTATTGGAATTTTGATTAGGGTTGCATTGAATCTATTGATCAAGTTTGTAAGAACTGATGAAACCTCAACAATATTGAGTTTTCCTATCCATGAACATGGAATATCTCTCCTCTCGTTATTTTTTAAAACTTCTTCACTCAGAGTTTTGTAGTTTTGCTCATATAGATCAGGTGCTTTTTTTTTCAGATTCATACCTAAGTACTTCATTTTTGAGAGTACCAATGTAAATAGTATTATGTTTTTATTTTCAAATTCCACTTCTTCATTTTTGATATATAGGAAAGTGATTGACTTTTATATATTAACCTTGTATCTTGCAATCTTGCTATAATTGTTTATTAGTTCTAGGAGGTTTTTGTTCAAACCTTAGGATTTTCACATAGGCAAACATGCACTTTTATTTTTTTCTTCCCAATCTGTATACCTTATCATTTCACTTTCTTTTCTCATTCTCTTTGCTTATCTTATTACATTAGCTGAGACTTTCAGTACAGTGTTGAAAAGGAGTGGTAAAAGAGAACATGCTTGCTTTGATCCTGATCTCAGCATACATTTTCAAATTACTCACCATTAAATATATGATGCTAGCTATAGCATCACCGAGATTTTCTTACCAAGTTGAGAACATTCCTCTCCACTTCTACTTTGCTGAAGGGTTCTGTTACGAATGGATATTAGATTTTGTCAAATGCGTTTACAGCATCTGTTGATTTGGTCATGGGGATTTTCTTTAGCCTGTTGATGTGATGGATTTTATTAATGGATTTTCAAATATAAACTAGGCTTGAATACATAGAATAAATCCTACATTGTTAAGTGATAAAATTCTCCTTATACATTGCTCAATTTGATTTGCTAATATTTTGCTGAAGATTTTTGCATTTATATTTATGAGAGATATTGATCTATAGGACTCTATTCTTGTACTTTTTTTTTCTGGTTTTGGTGTTAGGGCAATTTTGACATTATACAATGAGGAAATAGACCTCTGAATCTATGTTCTGAAATTAACTGCAGGTAATTGGCCTAATTTCTTCATTAGATGTTTGGTAGAGTTCACCAGTGAACCCATCTTGAACTGGGGCTTTCTGGTAATTAAGTGGTAATTAATTATTAATTGAATTTATTTAATAGATATAACCCTATTCAGATTGTCCATTTCTTCTTATGTTTTGGCAGATTGATCTTTTAAGAAACTGGTTTATTTTATCTAAGTTATCAACTTTATAAACTTATGGTTGTTCATAATATTCCTTTATTATCTTCTTAATGTTCATGGGATCTGTAGCAATGTCTATGATTTAATTTCTGATATTAGTAATTTTGTTTTCTGTCCCCACCCCCCCTTTTTTTTAACCTGGCTAGAGTCTTATCAATTTTTGTAGTATTTCCAAAACACAAGCTTTTTGCTTTATTGATTTCTTGTTTTCCAATTTGTTGATTTATGTGCTTACTTTTATGACTTTTTCCCATTTACTTTGGATTTAATTTTCTTTTTCTAGTTTTCCAAGTTGGAGGCTTAGATTATTGATTTTAGATATTTCTTCTTTTCTACTGTATGCATTTAGTGCTACACGTGTCTCTTCAAGTGTTGTTGTTTGGTGCCTGTCGTGCTATTTGACAAGCTGTATTTTCCTTTCTATTTAGTTCAAAATGTTTTAAAATTTCTCTTGATATTTTCTCTTTGACCCATGTGTTATTTTTAAATGTGCTATTTACTTTCCAAGTATTTTGGGACTTTCCAGCTCTCTTTCTTTTAGTGATTTCTAATTTGATTTCACTGTGGTCTGAGAAAGGCATTGCATGATTTCTATTTATTTAAATCATTTAAATTTGTTTACTGTATGGTTTATGGCCTAGAATATGGTCTATGTTGCTGAATGTTCCATAATGAGTTCAACTGATTGAACTTGCTGATTTTCTACCTACTGGATTTTCCTGTTTCTGATAGAGAGGTGTTGAGGCTTCTTGTGCAGTTTTTGAAGAGAAGTTATATGTAAATCTTTGCTCTTTTATAGATAAAATGTCCCCCTTCGGCTTCATTCAAGATTTTTTCCCTGCAGCTTAAATATGATACGCATAGATATAGTTCCTAAGCACTTATTTTTCCTGCTGCAGTCTCAGATTTTTGCATCTGTGGTTGGTGTCTGACATTAATTTGGGGCAAATTCACAGTCATTATTGCTCCACATATTCTTTCTGGTTTTTCTCAACTTTTGGTATTTCCATTATATGTATGTTACATCTTTTGTCCCACAGTTGTAATTGTTTCACAGTTCTTATATATTCTGTTCCATTTTGTTTCTCTTTGATTTTCTATTTGAAAGTTTCTATTGACATGTATTCAAGTTCAGAGACATTTTCCTTAGTTGTGTCCTATCTACTAATGAGCTCATGAAAGGCAGTCCTTATTTTTGTTAGTGTTTATGATCTCTAGTATTTCTTTTTGATTTTTTCTTAGAACTTTTATTTCTCTGCTAGCATTACCCATCTATGTTTTTCATTTTGTCTCTTTGTTTTTCACTGAATCCCCTAGCAGATTTATCATTGCTTTTAAAATTCCTGGTGTGATAATTTCAACATTCCTTCTGTTTTTCATTCTAGTGCTGATGTTTTGTCAGTCTCTTCAAATTATGTTTTTTGCCTTTTAGTATGCTTTGTAATTTTTTCTTGATACTCAGACATGATTTTTTCTCTGCATAAACCTGGTAGGCCTCCTGAAGGTAAAACTCATAAAATTGTGAGGGCCTCCCATGACTGATCTTTTATATCTATATTTGTCCATACTGGGCCACCAGCAATTCATCAATTTTAGTTCAAGTTTTTCTACCCTGGCACTGGATCCTGTGGAACTCTCTGCTCATAGGTTTATCCTATGATGACTTGTGATTCTCATTATGTTCCTGTCAGCCTACAATTTTGGAGGTGAAATTTTACACTGTGACATCACTTCTCTGATGTCTCCAGGAAGAATTGTTGATTTTGCAGTTGTTCAGTGTTTTACTTGGTAAAATAAAATGACAGCTTCTAAGCTCCCTACAAATTGGACCAGAAACTAGACATCTCACATATAACTTTTGATGTGAAATCTTATCTGAGGAGGTAGGGGGAGATGGAGAGATACTGGTCAAATGATGCATAATTAGAAAGGAGGAATAAATTCCAAGAGCCAGGTAATAATAGTTACTGATGATGTATCATGTTATTAAAAAATGTAAACAATGAATGTTAAGTTTTCTCATCAAAAAGAAAAAAGATAACTATGTGAGGTAATTTATTTGTTAATTAGCTAGATTTAATTTTCCACAATGTATATATACTTCAGATCATCATGTTGTATATGATAAAAACATAACAACGTTATCCATCAACTTAAAAAGAAAACAAAGAAAATAATCTTAAAAAAAAAAGAAATTAAATCTTGTGAAGGGCAGACATTGGATTTTCAAATCCAGTGGCAAAAACTAATTTAGCTGAAATAAGTAAAAGATCTACAAATTAAACCAATTACTTTAATTAGGCTTCCAAACTTGGAGTGCTGACTACTCTCCATTCATTCTCTCTGCCCACTCCGAGACTCATTCTCCATGTTTCTCTGCTATTGCTTCCTGCAGATGGTCACACCCTGGACTACATCATTCCTCCAGCTTGCTGTTGGGTTGGGCCAATGGAAGTTTCCACCTGGGAACCAGAAGACAAGAGAAGAATCAGTGTGGAATAGCTCCTCTCAGGTCTCCCTCCTTTAATGCTTCAATTCTAGAGGAAGCTACAGCCCCAGTTGAGCAGCTCCAAGTGTGCAATTTCTGCTATGGCTTAGGCACCAGTATTTCCTTCTGTTGCACCTTCATCTGAGAAATGTTATTGACTTCCCTTTGATGATAGTCCCTAGGTGCCTCAACATCCCTTACCCTATACATATCTCTAAAAATTTTCTTCACTAAAATCTCATTAATTAACTCTTGTTTCCTACAAGGACCCTGACTAATAGACTATAATTCTATAAAATGAGCAGAAATATCCATCTGTTTTGCATATAAAACCTAGCATTTGACTTCGTTAAACAAGCAGCTTCCAATTGGTAATGAATAACATCAAAAAAGGTGATGCAAAGGAAAAATGTATGATTATAGGCAAAGCAGACACTTGTCTTTGTTAAGGGCCTGGGATATGCTTCGTGGCATGTTCCCCTGTGCTTTACTGAAGCTTGTTTAGTTCTGTATACTGATTTAATCATCATAATTATTGATGATATGTATGGTTTATAATTTATAACTATTTTAATGTATTTACAATATTTATTATATATATATATATACACATGAAATATATACAATATACAATAGCTCCACTTTGGTTTATTCAGGAACCTTATACTCACCCTTGCATAAGATAAGCCTAGTCTTGCCTTCCAAACTTCTCCATACTCTTTGTTTAGTTGGTTTTACTACCTAGTCAACTAACTTGTAAGAAAGGGAGTTGTGTTTAATCCTCCAGCTCCCTAACACTCTATATCTGATTAGTAAATGAGTTCTGTTAATTATGCCCCACAAGTGTCTTTCAAACTCCTACTGTCCGTTTTTACTCTCATTGCCACAGCTTTAATTCAAGCTCTTAACATCATTTTCTTTGATTATCACAATAGCTATTTTGAGTTATTTCTGTCTGCCATCCATCCAGATTATATGACTCTCTGTTTAAATATTTAATAGTCCCCGTATCTTACAGCAAAATTTTTCAAAATGCTGGTCATGACACATTAGTGTATCTTAAAATCCATTTAGTGGGTACACACATAAACACACACACCAATATACCTGAAAACTAAAGTGTGCGAACTAATTCTAAACCTTCCTTCATGCACCGCACTCTGACATTTTTATTCTATACATTTATATTCTATTTTATTTTTTAAAAAATGATAGTCATGACCCACTAAAGAGTTTTCTAAAGTGTGGAATATGAACAAAATATCTGAGTGATAAACTTCACCACTGGTCGGGCACCAACACACATTCATATGTGTATGTCGGCTTCATGGTACTTCTTACCTTTTTGTTCTTGCATTTCATTTTGCTGTGATACTTTGGGCCAGCGATCCCTCTTTCCTTTATCTTTTCCTTTATCTATCTCTCTTCTCTCTAAATGAGTCTGAACTCATTTCTCAAGATCCAGTGTAATGTTTCTTTCTCTGGAGACTCTTGAAAAGTAAACCTAATCACTATTTATTTTGAATTTTAAACTCATCACAACTTATTTTCTATTATGACTCTTGAACAAAGAAACTTAACTATTACTTTTGCATATATTTGCCTTCCTCAACACTGAACTTGGTGAGATTGAGCCTTTTGTATATCTTTATATCCTCAATACTTAACACAGCTTCAGATAGAAAATGCTTAATAAATTATTGTCAATTAACTAGCGATGAAGTAACCCAACTAGTATTTAATAACTTCCAGGAGCAAAGGATTTTAAAGGAGTGGTCCCAGTTAAATGTCTGTCTATCCCAAGGAAGGCTTGTGCCTGAGGAAAACCACTTCAAAAAATTTAATTTCCACAATTTTGGCCTAGTCCTTTCATACTTATTATTGCTGACAGGTAGGTGTATGTTTACCTTTTTAAGAAACTACCAAACTGCTTTCCAAGTGGCAAAGTATGAGGATTCTAGCTGCTCGACGTCCTCAGAACTTGGTAAGATCAGGCTATTTAATTTTAGCCATTCCAGTGGGCATACAGTGGAATTTCACTGGGATTTAATATACATTTCTATAATGACTGATAATGTTGAGCATCTTTCCATGTGCTTTCTTTTCACTGCTATATATTCTTTGGAGGAAATGTCTTTTTAAATCTTTTGCTCATATTTTATCAGGTTACTTATCATAATGGGTGGTAAGTGTTCTTTATGTATTTTTAATACAAATACTTTGTTGGATATACATTTTCAAAATATTATTTCCTAGTCTGTATCTTATTTTTTATTTTCTTAACTGTTTTTAAAGAATACAAATTTTTAGGCAGCACCCGAAACTCACTGGGTAGGGCACCGGCCACACACGCCAAGGCTGGCTGGTTCAAGGCCAGCCTGGGCCTGCTAAACAATGATAACTGCAACCAAAAAGTAGCCAGGCATTGTGGTAGGTGCTTGTAGTCCCAGCTACTTGGGAGGCTGAGGCAAGAGAATCGCTTAAGCCCAAGAGTTTGAGGTTGTGAGCTGTGATGCTACAGCACTCTACCCAAGGGTGACATAGTGAGAGTCTGTCTCAAAAAAAAAAAAAAAAAAAGGCAGTGCCTGCGCTGTCCCCATATGCTGGAGGTGGCGGGTTCAGGTTGAAACCTAGCTTGGCCAAAAACTTCAAAAAAATACAAACAAATTGCAATGAGAAACCACTTCATAGCAGTTTAAAAAGAAAAAAAAAAGGAAGAAAAAAGGTTTTAATTTCAATGGAGTCTTATTTGTATTCAATAAATCTTTGCCAAACCTAAGGTTACTGAGATCTTTGTTTTTTTCTTTTAGAAAATGTATGGTTTTAGGTCTCATTTTTGTTTGTTTATTTTGAGACAGAATTTCAAGCTGTTGCCCTGGGTAGAGTACTATGGCATCACAGCTCACAGCAACCTCAAACTCTTGGGCTTAAGAGTTCTCTTGCCTCAGCCTCTCAAGTAGCTGGGACTATAGGTGCCCACCACAATGCCCGGCTATTTTTTTTTGTTGTGGTTGCCATTGTTGTTTTAGCAGGCCTGTTCCAGGTTTGAACCTGCCAGCCTTGGTGTATGTGGATGGCGCCCTACCCACTGAGCTATGGCGCGCCAGGTCTCATGTTTAAGTATATGATCCACTTTGAGTTTATTTTTGTATATGGTAATGCATGACTTTGTTTTCAGTTAATCATTTTCTTTTTTTTTGAAATTATTAATCCAATTATTCTAGCATATCTTTCCCTGATTAAATTGATTAAATAGCTTTGGTACTTTTATTTTTAAAAAAATAGAAGTATGTGAGTGAGTTTACTACTGGGCTCTGTATTTTGTTTTATTTGTCTACTGTCTGTCTTTATGCCTATTACACACTGTCTTGATTAAGGTAGCTTTAAACTAAGATTTGAAATATGACAGAGAAAGTCCCCTAAGTTTGTTTTTCTTTTCAAAATTGTTTTCAGTTTTTTATGTTCTTTGTGTTTGTATGACACAAAATTTATATGATACACAGTTTCAAATTGCCTTATCGATTTGCACAAACCAACCTGCTGGAATTTTAACTGGAATTGAACTGCATTTATAAATCAATTTGATGGAAATGGACATCAAAATGATTATTGATTCTTTCGATCCATGAACATGGTATGTTCTGCATTTATTGAAGTCTTTTTTATTTCTCTCTTTAATGTTTCATATTTAAACATGGGTTTCTTATGTGTAGAAAGTAGTTTGTCTTGCCTTTTTAGGAGATTCATTCTGATAACTATGCCATTTAATTGGGTGTTTTGAGCAATTACACTTGATGTGATTAAATAAAATTAAATTTAATGTGATGTGATTTGGTTTAAATCTATAGTCTTGCTATTGCTTCTTATTTATCCTTTTCTCCTCCTTTTATGCCTTCTCTTGGATTAATTGACGAATTTTTTCTGATTCCCTTTTATCTTCTCTGTTGGCTTATTAACTGTAACTTCATTGTTGTGGCTGATTTATGGGTTATTGCATACATTAACTTATCACAGTATTCAGGTAACATCATGGCACTTTAAGAACTGTATAATGAACTTAGTTAACAGTATGACTTCCCTTCTCTGCACCTAGGCTTTATGCTATTGTTATTATTTATTTTACTTCCACATATGTTACAATCATCATAATCCCTTGCTATTATTTTTGCTTTATACAGTCAATTATCTTTTAAACATTTATGTAATAGGGGGGAAAGGGCTTTTATATTTACTGACAAGTGCTCTTCATTTGCATCTGTTCAAGTTTCTAACTGGTATTATATTCCTTCTGCCTTCTATCAGTCAGGCTTTTTCAGAGCAAGAGAGAGAAATATCTCTGTATGTCTGTGTATAAGGAGATTTACTCTTAAGGCATTAACTACATGATAGGAATTGGCAAGTCTGAAATCTGGATGGCAGGGAGGCTGGCTGGCAAGCTGGAATCTCAGGTAAGTGTTGACGTTGCCATTTGGAGTTTGAAATTCACCGAGTAGGCCAGCAGGCAGAACACTCAGACTGGATTTCTTTGTTACAATCTGGAGGCAGAATTTTTTCAGCTCTGTGAAACCTCAGTTTTCATTCTTGAAGTTTTCAACAGATTGGAGGCCCACCACATCATTCAGGGTAATCTTTACTTAATGGTCAACTAGTCAGTTGCACATGCTAAGCATATTTTTTAGAAAACCCTTCAGAGCAACATCTAGTATTTGGCCAAATAACCCAGTGCCATACATTTGCCAGATTGACACATAAAATTAACCACCACATGCCTAAAAGGCTTTCTTTAATATTTCTCAAAGTGCTGCTCTACAGCTGATGAATTATTTCAACTTTTATAATTCTTGAAAACTTTTTATTTGACCTAAATGAGAAAAAGATAATTTTGTTTAGCATTTGCATGTTTTTTCTTTAATACTTTAAATATGTTTTCCAAGTCTCTTTTAATTTGCATTTTCCAACTAGGTATCTACTGCTAATCTTATGTTTGTAATATAGGTTATTTGGTGTTTTTTCAGGCTGTTTTTAAGATTTTGCCTTTATTATTACTCAAATATAATATATATTTTATTATTTTTATTTTTAAATCATAGCTGTGTACATGAGTGAAATCATGAGGGACAAGGTGCTGGTTTCATATACAATCTGAACTATTTTCATCAAACTGATTAACGTAGCCTTCATGAAATTTTCTTAGTTATTGTATGAAGACATTCGTATTCTGCATTTAGTACGGTTCAAGTAATTCAATTATGATGTGTCTTGGTATAGTTCCCTTCATACTACTTGTGCTTTCATTAAATTTAAAAAATATTACATCATCATTTCTTCAAATTGAGGACATCTTTTATATCCTCAAGTTCCCTTATTTCGTATATGTGACTTATTTCATATATATGACTATATAATAAATAGTATATTTGTCTATTAAATTTGTCTACCTTCGTCTACTAAAATTCTATCTGAGTCTTTTTGTACTGATTGTTTACTAATTATGGGTCATATTTTCCTACTTCTGTTGATGTCCACTAATTTTAATTATTACTAAACACTAAATTTTATCTTGTTAATTACTGGCTATTTTTGCATATCTCTAAATATTTGTAAGCTGTATTCTGGAATATAGTTAAATTACTTGGAAACAATTTGATCATTTTAAGATTGCCTTTGAAGATGTGCAGGTGGGACTAGCCTCAGTTTTAGTCCCGTGCTATCCCACCCCCACCCCCCAAAACACACACTACTGAGGTTGCACCTTGTGAGTGGTGAATTAGGAAGTTTTCCACTCTGGAGGTATGGTCTCCAAGCATTGTTCTCTCTTCTTTAATAGCTTCTTTCCTAGGCCTTGGGGACTTCTTTCATAAGTATGTACTTAGTACTTCCCTGGAGACCTGGTGGGTGGTGGGTGGGAGGAAAGGCTTGTGGATTTCTGGAGCTCTCTGTCTTTGTGCAGCCCTCTCCTGTCTGGTATGTAGCTTTACAAATTCCTGGCTGCCATGCCCTCCTCTGATTCCAAGTTCAGGGAAATATCAAGGTTCTTCCTGGGTGTTACCTTCTTGAGCTGTGGCCTAGAAACTCTGCAGGTAGCAAATTGTGGCAACCATGTGCTTCATCTGTCTCCTCTGTGTCAGGGAGCACTGTCCTGTGATGCTATATATCTAATAGATAAAAACCTTTATTTATGTAACTTTTCTGTGTTTCAGATGGGAAACCTGCTTCTCTATTTTGAATAGGAGCAAAAGTCCCTTTACTTTTAAATGAAAATTATTTTATGACCTTAAAGAATAGAGCATATAAGGAAAATAATTTGATAATAAGCTAAAAATGTTATCAGTATAAAAATGTATAAAACTAATGTTGAGTTCTCCTGAAAGTGGCTTGTATGTTTTGTCCAATATACCTTAAAATTAGTGAAATTAACATGGACTTATTGACTTGTTCATTCATTTACGTATTTATTTATTCTTCCAACATATATTTATTGGGTACCTGCCTTTGTGCCAGCAGGATGTCAGGCATTGGGGCCACAGGGGCAAACTAGACAGGTAGGAAGTGTAGATTCTAGATAGTGAGATAAACACTAAAGTAAGCAAACAAACTAAAAATTTTGTAAGTGCTGAAGCACTCATAGAACCTTCTCTTCAGAAGTGATATTTGAGTTAATACCTAAAATAAGAAAATAACCTATTCATAGGAAGAACTATGGGAAAGCGTTTTCTAGGTAAAGGGAATTACAGGTCTAATGGCCTTTATAATAAGCTTTTATGTGACAGGAATGGAAAGAAGGTCAGAAGCTTGAAATGAATGTGGGGGATAGTGGTAGAAAATGGGACAAAGAAGCCAAATCCAGGTTTGCTTTATGGGGCATGATAAAGAATTTGGATTTTATTCTGAGCATAATGAAAAGCTATTGAAGTATCACAAACAGAGGGGTGATAGATAAGATGTGATTTAAATTTCAAAAATTTTAAAAGAAAGGTTACTTAGGTGCCATGTGGAGAACAGATGTTGGAAGGTAAGAATAGAAGTCAGAGGGTGAATTAAGAGGCTCCTGCAGCAGTGCAGGTGAGAAATCGCAGGGGTTTGCAGTGGGATGGCAGCGGAAGTAGAGAAAATTGAGAGATATTTTTGCTATATATTTTGAAGATAGACTTGATAAGATGTCCTCATGCATTGAATGAAGGGGCAAAGAAAATGGAAACATCAGAGATCTCTTGAACTTTAGATTAGGCCAACTGGGCATTTAATAGTACATTTATGAAGCAGGGTTAGGGAGTGGATAGAGGGGTATAAAGAGGTATAAAGTTTGCACACGTTAAATTTAAAATATTTATTAGACATACAAGTGAAGAAGATAAATAATTAAATATGCAAGTTTAGATGTTAACTGAAAGACTTTAGCATTATATGGTATTTAAATTTACAAGATAAGATGAAATCCTCAAGGCAGAAAATAGTGATATAAACAAGGGGCCAGGGCTAAGTCCTCAGGACTTCGTCCTTCAAATCAGGCAAGAAATTCAGAAAGAGTGGTGGGTGGCGGAGGGTGACTCAGTAGGCCTGGTATAAAGACGTCGGGACCTCTGTGCTGCTGTGTACAAGGCTGCTAAGAGGTTAGAGAAGGACGAAGACAGAAATTGTCAGAGTTTTACTGAATCCAAAAAAGAGATGTTACTTTGATGCAAATTAGGGCCACCTGTGAAGCATGAATAAATTACTGAAAAAATGGTCATAATAAAATATGCAAGAGAAGGAGACATACGGATTTTGATGAACCTTCTAAAAATGGCATCCTACATAGACACTCTTTTAAATTTTGTTCTCTGGAAGAATGATGCCTGGAGTTAGCAGGTACATTTATGAAGGGATCTTTACATTTGGAAATGAGTATATAGGGCACACTGTTGCCTTTGGAGAAGGTTAATTTTCTGTTGACTTGTTCTAAATATAGAAAGGAAGGCAATAGCTATGAGGAAATCGTGCATTTTAAAATGGGTTCTCTCTGAATACTTTTGCCCAGTAAAACTTATTTGTAGTAAAGTGATAAAAGCAAAGAATTAGGTTCTTACAGAGAAGAAGGCCAGTGATAAAATTCAGGATGATGTGAAAAGACAAATGGAAACATACCCTGATGAGATCCCATGTAAAGAAACATCAAAATAAAGAAGACAAGGTCAAAGTCCCAGAGGAAGGAATGATACAAAGCCTAGCAACTTTAAGAGGGAGAGAGTTCTGAGGGACTAGACAAATAAATTCCCAAGTATCGATCACAGATTGAGAATAAACCGTTTAAAGAAAAGACTGGGAACCAGAAAGGATCTGAATGAATGCACACGGAAGGAAATCACCGCTCACTTCTATAAGGGATTAAGGAGGCTACATATAAATTGCTGTTAGTGTTTCTTGGAAGAGTGTGATAAAATATGTGTGGAGATGGCAAGGGATTAAAAAAGGGATGTGAGGTCTGGGAAGTACGCAGTCAGGTCAGGGAAAGCACAGCGTCCTCCTGGCAGGATTGGGTCTGGGGAGCCTGGGAGTACAGCCAGCAGTGCCAAAGGCAACCTCATTCCCACTAGAGTCCTTTGGAAATCTCTAGGTGAGGAGGGGGACAAAGGACCATATCATTATAAAACTTGAAGGGAAGGGCAGAGGTGGTTGGTTTGAATGATTGCCTGAACCTTTTAGAACTTTTGTAGCACTTTTACCTGCTTCCCTATCTCCCCATCCAACCTAGAATTCAGCATGTAACGTCTTTCTTTGTTCCTGTGTTCATCTGTGTTACGGTTGTTCGATTTCATTGTTAAGTTCCTTGAGGAGAGGAGAGTCTGCATTCATCCTGTTAAAGTCCACACAGTTACAGTTTAGGATCTTAAATGTACAAGAAAATCAGCAGAATTTGTAGGTTCATCCTTCACCAAAACATTTCACCGATGTGGTTTTTCAATAGCCTAGATGAAGCCATTTGAGGTTTTGGATGTGCTGAGTCTATATTTTTTGGACACTAAAAAAGTACAAGGTCAGTCTATTTTAGTCACTACTCAAGATGCAGTCATTATTATGAGACATGTGTTTAAAAAGATATTTTCTAATGTTTCTTTCTGAATATCCATTTCAGAGGTGTGTGTCATTGTGGCTAACCAGCATGAGCATGACTGATGATTACTGCTGTTCTGTGTGTGTGTCCTTATATGACTGTGGAAAGGCATCCACTGACTGCCTACCTAAGGCATTGAGAAAGCAATTCCTCCAAAGACAAGAAAGAACTTGTTCAAAATAAAAAAAGAAATGATCTTTTAATACAAATACCAACATTCTTTTTTTTAAGCTCACTTAAAAAGTGCATATATAAGACTGTGCCGTTCAGAGTATCCATTTATTGTACTTTTCAAACGCCAGGTACCAGAGTTTCTGCCCTGTCCATTTTCTCACTTTATACTCAAAAGAATCTCAAGTTATTTTCCTCAGTTGACTTATGAGGAAACTGAGGCTCAGAGAGGTTAAATTCCTGAGGATAGTACTAAGAGTCAGGTAAAGCACTGACATCCAAACTCTTGATTAAGCTGTAGTAATTTTACTTGTAGTAGCAATTTTATAAATACTCACTGAATTCAATTCAACAATTGATTTATAAATCAGTATGTGGGAAGTCATGACCACAATGCAGCCAACGTGTAACCAAAATACAACTTTGCTTCATTTCTCCTTATTCTTTTAAAGTGTACCCAGGCACAGGGGATTGTTTTTCCCACCACCAAGGTCTTTCTGATCAATCTTCAGTCACAGACAACCTGAAATTCACTTGAAATTACTAACCAGTCAATTTAGACATCAGCCTATTCAGATTAAAATAACAATTATCATTTCAATTTTCATTCTAAAGTTAGACTCTCCCTAACCTTCCTCCTGTTAAGGCCTAAATGAAGCGACCACTCACAATCTGGGAAGGAGTATGTTTAGCGTCTTCTGTCTTTCTCCTCAAGTTTTTATTTGGCCTGTGATTGGTTCTGCTTTACACTGGCCACTTACCACCCAGATGCTGGTTTTTAATTGGCCCTTTCCATGTTCAGTTTCTTCTGAGAATCACCTTCCTTTCAAGCATCCTCTTGAGTTGGAGTCAAATAGCTCTAGGCTTGCCTTTCTCTGTGCGATCCACAGGAAAAATTCATATACCCTTTGCCCTACCAAGGACAAGAGATTAATTACTTCCCAAATGCAATCATCTCTTCTCTTTTCTGCCACAGACGCATTTTAAACCTTCTCAAGCATGAATAAGCCGCCATCCAAGATGGGCCCACATTCCTAGGGATATGCTGCAAGCTTTCCATCTGCCCTGCACTTGAGGCAGGGGAGCTGATGACTGCCCAGACCCACCCCCAACAAGTCCCCTTGAGGGGAAAGTGACTCACCCACAGAGCAGCGAATAGCAACTCTCTTGAAACCTCACAATTCTTTCTGTGTTGTACTTTGATCCTCTTCTTTTGGCCTTGATTTGAAGACGGCCTGAGGGGATCTGTTCTCCATCATTACCTTTGTGAATTCTACATTTTGGTGCAGCCACCCCCTCCCCCATTTTGGAACTTAAAATTGTATTTTAGCACTTAACTCGAAATTTGATAATCTCTATAAAGGATGTTTCTATTTTATTCTAGGATAAACTACATTAATAAGAAGGGCTGTGGACTTTTGGCATTGAGGTATAATTTAATTTAAAAGATGTTATTAATACTAATCTTCATGGGATTATCAGCTGTAAGACTTCAAAAAGAAGTCAGCATGGCAAATGGATAAGGGCCTTAAAATTATGTTTTATTTGGTCATTTATCACACTCTGCATAATAACTTGCATCATGTTCAGAATTGACAAATACACAAAAAGGTACATTAGTTGAATTGATAAACTACATTACTGTTATTTTGTAAGTTGTAGGCAACTTCATAAAGATAAAACTCTCATACTTCTATATTTTCTAAAGAAATGCCATTTATTGATATGGCAAGGTAGGATTAAAGAAGGGGACAAAATACAATTTCTGAGAAAGGTACAGAATTTTCTTCCTTAATTAAAAAGCAAGTTAATAAGGTCATTTCTGAGTCTAAAATGGGAAAAGAAGTGTGCTAATCTCTTCCTGATTTATACAAATTCTAAAGATATTGAAAGTTTGAACATTTTTTTTGTGAAAAATAATCTATGGTAAAGCAATGTATTTACTATTTTATTATTAGGGAATAAAGCAAACCTCAATTTCCACAAATAATGAGATGGTTTGTCTGTTTTTATAAATTAAAAAAAGATAATAAAAAATAAAAACCTGTTCAGTTGTTGTAAGCATATGAGGCTAATTTTCAAGACAACTAGAATTGGATTTTCTTGTTCCTTGCATAGAATCTGAGATTGGATATCTTTGTCAAGGTCAGCAGAGAGACATAAACTTAGATTTTGGGGGTTTGAATGTTGTCATCAACCACCAACCAAATAAGCTTAAGGACCTAATATCTAAATCATCACAAACTTCTCACTAAGGTATCTGGAGAAAGAGATAAAGTTAACTTGGGAGAACAATAGCATTTATAACATTTCCTCTATTGAAATGTGGACATAGATTATATTAATTATGATTTATTTCAAACTTTATTCCTCAGAACTCTAGGGTTCTCCAGAGGTTATACACATATGGAACTTTCTTAGATGTCCCTAGACAGCTTCAAGTAAAATAGTTCTAATCTTACCGGTGTTATATATTTAGATTTTAAATAAGATTTTTTTTTAAAGTTTATCACTGCTTTTTAAAAAAGTTCCCTCAAAACCCACTTTTCTATTTGTTATGTATGCATGATTATATACTTGGTTGTATACTTGGAAATCAAACTTAATAGTTAGATGCTGAGAATTTCAACACAAGTATTATATATTCTCTCCACCTCAGGAGATTGGGTGGGCTGATCAGGGTTCAGCCTTGATAGCTCATAGGTTCTTATCTTATGAACCGCCTTAGGATGTGCTATGATTCCCATCTCATCTGCTGTGCTGTGGAGTTTCAAGGGTGAGGTTATTTTATTGAGGGGAAGAGTCTCACTGGACCTTTCTGGGGGGCCTTTTTCTGCTTGAGGGACTAGAAAAAGAGGCAAACACAATAATAGCATTTGGTTTGAGGTTTATCTTTGATGGAGCTAGCTTAGTTGACAGTTTCTGACTTACAAGGACTTGCAAATACTTCTAGATCTCTGTTAAGAAGGGTCTATACTGCTCTGTAAGGAGGGTCTTGATGCCATTAATATTTCTCCTGCTCTATGATTCAGTAGAAAGAAAATTAAAAAAATAATTTCATAGATTTTCACATATGGGCAAACTGCATGGGAAATCCTGGAAGTCTCTTGCCCCTTTCAAGCTCCTGATAATATTCAGGAAAGCAAGATCTGGTGTGCATCAAGACGGCAAGTAGGGGGATTAATTATGTCTATGGAACTACATTTTGTTCAGTTGGTAACATAGTACAGGAGATGTTAACAGTGTGGAAGGACAAAACAAAGGTCAATTATAGAGTAACATGGTTAACAGTGCCTAGCACTGACTAGTGTGGATATCAGGATTAGAACTGAGTATAGACACTAGTTTCAGAAAGTACATAAGGCCAGGAGAACAGGGTAACTTTCCTTAATTTGGAGAGACAGTAATTTACCGGCATCTGGCTACTTAAAAGGATAAGATTCTTGCCTTCCTAATAGTGCCATGGACTATTTTTATAAAAGTACCAGGCAATAGCCAACAAGGTCAGAAATTATTAAAAATAAAGGGATTAAAGAAGAGAGACATTATGAAGTTAAAATTGGCAAGATATAGTAATTGATTGCTTCAGGAATGGAGAGGAGGCAGAATGAATGAAAATGGATGCCAAGAGTTCTAACCCAGGTAACCTAAATGTTGGTAGAGTGATTAATTTGAGTGGGGAATTTCAAGGTCTTGGCTACTTTGGGAAAGGAAATACAGGCTGGGATATGATGAATGACAGGAAACAAAGAGATGAAAATTAAATCCGAGAAATGAGAAGAAAGGGTAAATTTGAGAGTCCCACTGTAATGGTGGGACCTGAAACCATTGTTTTGGGTCACTGATGGAGCATAGATGAAGAGACCAGAGGAAAGGACCTTGGAATTGGGTAAAGCAAAGCAGGAATTGAGAGGAAGGCGGGAGGGAAGGTAAGCTCGCTGCATACTCCAGAATCATGAACCAGAAGAGCAAGCGCAGACCTTTCCTGTCATATTAACTAGAGGTGCAATTAAACTTTTACATGACCAAGTGTTTTGCATTACCATAATTATGAGACAATTATAACTGGGTTTATAAGTTTGATATAGTTTAGATACTTCCATATTCAATATCACTCCTTGTATTCTGATTTTTATAACATAAGCATTACTGTTTCTTTGTATACATAATAGTTGATGATTGCAAAATATTTCACTGGAATTTTTGAGTATTGTTCTTCATTAAATGACCACTGACCACCTTTATTCATTCTTTCTAACAATTTATTTTCAAAGTGAAAATTATTAGAGAAAAAATACTTATGCATAATAATAATAAAAATGTTTATGCATAATGGATAATCTCATCAACCAAAAAAATTTTAAAAATGTAGGGATGTTGACACACTTGAGTTTTGCCAATAAAATGACCCTAAAGTCAACATGATGACCCATACACTCTGAGAATATGACCGACTTTTTAGTTTTTCACTTTCATCATGAATAAAAATCCAAACTCTATTGGACTGACAAAAACACTCAATATGGCAGAAAAAAAGTAACTTGGAAGAAAAGGACTATACAAGGAGAAGAAAATTATATTTATATTTATACAGGTACACATATGCAGACATATATGCATATATACAGTAGACTATCATTACCTGACGTCCTATAAAATCACTGTGACACCAAATTAATGAACATGAGCATTGCTTCTAGGGGAAAATACAGGATTATATTTCTATCAGCCTCTGGTGACATTTTCATCTCAATACATAACCAACAAAAAGCACAAAAATATGGCAACTGTGATACAAAATAGATTGAAAAAGGACACCTGTTTAAAATATGAAAGTTGAAATAAGAAGGAAGAGTCTCACTTTGTTTGACCACACCTGGGAACACATGCATAGGTAACTCAAAATTTTCACCATTGCATAAACGTCTATGAATAACTACAAAAGTGCTCCTATAGAATCTATGGATAATAAGGATCAACTATGTATCTTTATAGACACACATACACAAACAGATAGAAAGGCAAGCTTTTAAATCTATATAAAAAGAACTGTAATATACATACAGTCGTACATCTCTCAACAATGGGAAATGCATCATTAGGATTTCATTATTGTGCAAACACCAAAGAATGCACTTACACATCCCTGGTGGTGTAACCTACCACATAACTACACTAAACCAAATAGTCTATTGCTCATGAGCCACAACCTGTACAGCATGTTACTGTAATAAATAACATAGGCAATTGTAACACAATACGTAGTACTAGGTATTTGTACATCTAAATAAAGAAAAGGACAGTAAAATATATAGGATAAATGATTAAAAAATGACAGTAACTTAAACATTTATTTTCTTCATCAAGTGATATTTACTGTGCGTAATTATAACTAGTATAATTTAATATGACTGGAAGCACAGTAGGTTGGTTTTAATCAACATTGCCACAACCTGTGAGTAAGATGGCTATGACACCAGTAGGTGATAGGAATGTTTTAGCTCCATTATAATCATATGGGACCATTACCATATATACAGTCAATCACAGACAAAAATGTTGCTATGCAGCACATGATTGTATATATGCATATTGAAAGAACTAATAGCTCTCGGGGATTAAAAACCTTACAGATGGAAGAAATAGAAAACTCAATACTAGCTTAGAAAATAAAATTAAGGAACTGTTTCAGGAAAAAGGAGAAGGAATAGAAGCCAGGAAAGAAAGTTTAATAAAGTAAAGCATAAAACCTAGAAAGAAACAACATCTGAAACATTTTTCTCTCTTGAAAGAGACAACATGCAAAATAGATTGAAGAAAATCATTAAATAAATAATTACCTTTTTTAGAATTAAGTCACATGAGTTTCCAGGCAGAAAAGAGTATAGAATGTCCAAAACAAGATAAAATTAGATCTTGGCTAGGTGGCTCATGCCCGTAGTGTAGTACATTGGGAGACTAAGGTAGGAAGACTACTTGAGCCCAGGAGCTTAAGATTAGCCTGGGAAGAAATGTGAGATCCTGTCTCCACAAAAAATAAACTAATTAATTAAAAAAATAAAGAAAGAAAGAAAAATTAACCAGACATAGTGATATGCATCTGTAGTCCTAGCTACTAGGAAGGCTCACTGGAGCTCAGGAATTTAAGGTTGCCTGAGCTATGATTGTGCCACTGTACTCTAACCTGGGCAACAGAGCAAGACCCTGTCCTCCAGCCCCACCAAAAGAAATAGATTTATATGATGAATCATCATTGTGAGATTTCAGAATGCTGGATACAATTAAACAAGTAAAAAATCTCCCACAGAAGAAAAACAGAGTGTAAACAAAGGATCAAGAATCAGAATGAGGGCCCTAATAGGCCCAGTAGAGGATCTAGCAACAAAAAGCAAATGTAAGCATTAAATTAAAGGAATCAGAATGGAATCCCATTTTTCTAGATCATACTGGAAATGAGAAAAAGAAGGAGCAGTGCCCTTTAAAGTTTGAAGGACAAAGAATTTCCTACTGTAATTCTATACCTGGCCAAACTACCAATCAATTCCAAGGATACAAATGAAGACACTTGCAAATATGCAAGGTCTCTGATATTTTGCTTCCTCTGTACTTCTTTTCAGGAAGCTCTTACTAACTGTTCTCTACCAGAGAATCTAGAAAGTTAATGATGCAGAATTCAAAAAACCAGAGAATCAAGTTAGTAAAGAGGCATTGATGAAGGGAAATTCCAGAATGGCAAGTGCCCCAGGGGTTGAGGGAAGTAAATGCAGATTAGAACATCGTGACTCAAAACACAGGTATGTTGAGGGCTGTTATCTCCATGTTTCTACTAATACTATAGTTTTAATCTGACAGAATGGCTAAAGAAACTGCTCCTTCAAAACAAATAAGTATGTCATAAAAGAGGAATCCACAAAGCACAGGAAATAGAAAACCCAAACAAGGAGGAAAGTAAAAGGAATTCTGAGGATGGTGGAGAAATGGAGGTCTCAAGATGACAGTTATGAAATTGGCCTAGAGATGTCTCAAAACAAAAGCTACAAAGAAAAAAATGAACTATAAAAGCAATCAAAGGATTATTGATGTCATTGTGAGACATTAATCTGACAAACCTGGGGAAAATATTCAATAATTAAAAGTATATGTGAAGAAAACTACGTGAGTTAAAAAAAAAAAAAAGAAAAAAAAACAAGGCACGCATTAACTATAGGAAAAACAAAAGTAAGGAAGGAAACAGAATCATAGTACACCATAACACTGTAATGCTCAGTTGTGAATATTGTTTTCACAGACACAATAGTGCTAATACTAAATAGCAGTTCATTCAAAATGTGATACTATTAAATTATGAGTATGAGAAAGGACACAGAGGGAATTATTAGTGGTATTAGAGAGTTCAATCCTAATCTATCAATATTGGAAGTCAACAGACAATGTCTGAAAGAGATAAATTGAAAGACAGCATATAATATTATTTAAGAAATATGTAGATGTGCCATATACCCCTGTGCTATCCACCAAGTCCCCCCCCCCACCACTTGAATTTAGTTGTGTTGTTCTCTCATGTGGGCATGTAGTTGTTTATCACTAGTTTCATATTAGTATTGCATACTTTAGATGAGTGAAGGGCTCAACTACAACTCAGACTTTACCTAATAAATGTAACCTAATTATTTGTACTCTTATATTAATCTAAAATTGTAAAAAAGAAGAAAAAAGAAATATGCAGATGTGTCAACATCAGACATAATGAGTATGGTAAAAGTGGTTTGCTCAGGGCAGGAGGACCGTAGCAAACAAAGAGGAGTAGATCAAGAAATCTTTATGATTTTAACAAGCTACTTAGAATAATTTACCTTTAAACCTTATAGATTATTAATAAGAAACTTAAAAATATGGCACCAATTCATACTTCTTCTTCTTCTTCTTTTTTTTTTTTTTTTTTTTGAGACTCACCCAGGCTAGTGTGGCATAGTATTGTCCTAGCTCACAGCAACCTCAAACTCATGTGTTCAAGTGATCCTCCTACCTCAGCCTCCCAAGTTCCTGGGACTATAAGCACCTGCCATAGCACCTGGCTAATTTTTCTGTTTTTAGTACAGATGGGGTCTCTCTCTTGCTCAGGCTGGTCTTGAACTCCTGAGCTCAAGTGATCCCCCCACCTCCACCTTGGTCTCCCAGAGTGCTAGAAATTTAAGTGGGAGCCACTGTTTCCGGCCATCAATTCATACTTTTTCCAGCAAAAAAAAAAAAAAAAATCATTTAAGATTGACTCCTGATAATGGTTTCATGGAGGTCTGGCTTGATATGAGCATCTGGTCCAATCATCGTGACCAAATGGATTGCTGTCTCTGCAGGTACCTCACCACGGGCATAACGAAGGAAGCTTTCTGGAGCTGGATTACAGCTACCTAGACCTCCCAGTATTTTGGCTAAGAATATCCTTCATTTAACAAAGAATTATGACCAGGATTGGATTGCAATAAGTTAACCTTTCATTTAATTTAGTTCTTCATGTTGGATTGGTACTAAAATCTATTTATGGGTTTTTCCCTTTTCTACTTTCTTCCAGGAACATTATCTGGCATTCTAAACTTAGAGGAAAGTCTGTATAAGGAACCTCTAAATCTTGGCAGAAAGTATAAATTGTTAGAGATCTCATGAGTAAGACCAAGCTGTGGGATGTCTCAGGATTGACCTTCAAGATCATCTTTTTCAACCCCCTCATTTTATATGTTGCAGGAATATGCAGCTAGAAAGGTCTAAGTGATTTAACCAAGGCCTCACAGCTTGTTAATGGTACAGAAAGGATGAGAACTCAGGTTTTCTGGCTTCCAGCTCAGTGGTTCTTTTGCTGCATTACACTGCTAGGAGTGATGATTCTGCAGCAAACTGCACTACACTGCACAACCCCATCTGTCACAACACTGTCACACACTATACTGCACTGCCCTGTCTGTGTCATAGCACATGACACACTCCCACACTACACTGCACAACCCCATTGGTATCACACCATGGGATACTGTCCCACACTATACTGCTCTACCCAATCAGTGTCGTACCACGAAACACTGTCCCATGCTACACTGCATGACCTCATCTGTGTCACACCATGAGATACTGTTCCACACTTCACTGCTCTATCCCATCTGTGTCACTCCATGTAACATTGTCCAACACTACACTGCACAACCCCATCGATGTCACACCACAGGACACTGTCCCACAGTACACTGCACTACCCCATCTGTGTCATAGCACATGACACTGTCCCACAATACACTGCACAACCCCATTGGTATCATACCATGGGACACTATCCCACATTACACTGCAGTGCCCTGTCTGTGTCATAGCACATGACACTGTCCTACACTGCACTGCTCTGTCCCATCTGTGTCACGCCATGGGACACTGTTCCACAGTTCACTGCACTACCCCATCTGTGTCACGCCATATAACACTGTCCCACACTACACTGCAGTACACCATCTGTATCACACCACAGGATACTGTCCCACACTACAATTCAGTACCCCATCTGTGTCACACCACAGGATACTGTCCCACACTACACTGCAGTACACCATCTGTGTCACACCACAGGACACTGTCCCACACTACACTGCAGTACCCCATCTGTGTCACACCACAGGATACTGTCCCACACTACAATTCAGTACCCCATCTGTGTCACACCACAGGATACTGTCCCACACTACACTGCAGTACACCATCTGTGTCACACCACAGGATACTGTCCCACACTACACTGC